>CM071926.1:1919999-2160636 GCA_016081115.2 Rehmannia glutinosa
CAGTGTGCTTACACGTTCAATTGCATATTGCTTCCCTGACTGCTCTTTGGATGTTTTGAGCAGACTATAGGCGTTATACGGTATCGTGCAATCCGTTGAAAATATAATTCCGACAAAGGAAATCAGCATTGTATACCCGAGCATCGCGGCGATTCTCAGATTCGTGTCGGATTAACTTCATTACCAACGCCAAAGGGGTTCCTCCTTCACGAAACGAGATATAGTCCCAAAGTCATCACGCAAAACAGATCTTCCTCGCTTGCCATCTTCAAGTCGACACCGAGACTTCGTTGGTTTCTCGCCATGAGCGGGCAACCTTCAAAACTTGAGAGGATCGAGGTCTCTGGTTATCTTGGCAAAAAAAACAAAAAATTTTTAAAATGCCTTGCGATTGTTGGGTAAATTTTTGGTGTATGGTTTCGCTTTGAAAAATAAAGCCGATTTTAGTCTGGTTTAAGTCAGCCACGATTTCGACCGCCCGCAAGACGAAAACGCCTGCATACGTAGTGCTTACTGATTCGCCTTGTCGCCTAAGATACAACGACTTTACGTCTCGAGTTTATGTGACACTTGCAAACCCCAAAACAAATAACAACTAAAAGTTCAACTTTCAAGCTTTTGACGAAAAGGAAAATCAATATGTTCGTATGATGCAAATGATCGTTATTATCCGAGTTTTAAAATCGTGTTTTTTCGGTCACTGGATCGATTTTTATAGGGCACGCCAGACGCCCCGTATGGAAGAAACATGTCTTTTCGCTCGAAAAAGACACCTTTGTGATCAATGACGCACTACAGTAGGGAGCACGCTTGGGACAAGACGGGGCGTGCGCCGTCTTGTGGCGCGCAGTGCTCAAACTTTCGATCAAGACCCGGGCCGCACGGGCGTGCGCCAAGTACGCCGTGCGCTGGGCCGAAAGTTTTCCCAGTTGAACTCTTTTAATTAATTACAAAAATTAATTAAATCTATTTAATTAATTACAAAAATTAATTAAATATTTTAAATGTTTTTTGTCCAAAGAATAAGGGCCTCAAGCCCAAGCCTGACATGCCCACGTTCACATGGGAGCGCGATACAAGGTTTTTGACACAAACCCACAAGTGTAGTCCTCTCCCTTTAAAAACTTGGGCGCCATGCCCAAAACCCATTTGTCCAACTTAGGATAAATAAAAGTGGTCATTACTTTACCTCCTTTTTCCCTGTGGGATGGAGCTCCTCCCCACATTTCCCATTTTAATACCATTTATTTGTATTAAGTGGCTAACTTAACATTAATTTCTCATTCACCCGGAATCGGTTTTGAGAAATTCAAATGCTATTCTCATCTACTCTCTAAGTAGAATTTTTTACAATAATTTAATTCCATTTTTCACAAATGGAAACCACTTAATTAATTGGTCAAAATCGGGTCAACACCCCATTTATCAAAGACCAATTCAACATTAAGGGCATCCACATTGGAAAAACTAGTTAAAGATTTTTTCATAGTTTTTGTGTGTCACACTAGACAATCTTTTAGGTAAAAAGAGGTTGATAAATGTTAGACTTACAACACATACCGCTACATAACATAAAGTTGTAAGTGCTCAGTTTATACTATACCTTAAAAATGAAATAAACGAGATCTTAATAAGTGTTTGACTGAGAATTTAGTCCTCACGACTTGTGCATAATTTGAACTTTGTGGGCTTAGTTAAAATATGTTCATTATAAAAATGTATTAATTGGTCTCTTATGTTCGTGGATTTGAACCTATAAATTTAACTTTAATTTTTATTAAAGAAAAAACTTTTGAAATATAATTAGACACAATATCCAGTTGAGTAAGTGTCACTTTGTAATTTGCATCAAGTCATCACACATTAATCATAGCTAACTTCTCTATATTTAGTCCAATCTTATGTGGTAAACATTTTGGGCCATAAACAGCGGCCTATCAAACTTGATGAATTGGTCTGTTAGTAAGAAAATCTGGCTGGGTCCCAAAACCTTTTAGCAATGTGCTGACAGGCCCACGTAGGTCTCACAGACTGAGGCAGCTGGAATTAGTACGTTTTCTTTGAGTACAATGGTATGTGAGATATCACTGGAGCCAAATTTCTGGCCAGTAAAAGGATTCGCCTCCGCACCACAGCCCTGGGCTCAATCTCTCCGCAACGATATTTACTAACCACGCCTCAAAATCCCTCCATACGCGTAGGCCAAGCGGTGTATACTAACCGTAGGCTGGGCCGGAGTTGGGGTTTCTGTGCAAAATGGGACTGCAGCCTAGGGGGTTAGTATAAAAGTTTACCCACAAGGGTAGCCAAGTTGGTGCCAGTAGGTAGGTGAACGCGAACCGGGCAAGGTCACGAGTTCGATTTCTCCTACCAACACTTTCTTCGTTGAGCTTCACCACGGGTCATTGTGGTTTACCCGTTGGCGTAGTTTGCAGGCTAGTACGCCCAACCCGAGGGTTTATCCAAAGGCGTACCGAAGAGTAAGCGGGCTCTCTCTGTCATCAAAAAAAAAAAAAATGGTATGTGAGATGGCAGAGAGAAGACACATTCACTCATATGAAATTAAATTCGGATCAATTGTATTGATAGCACAAGTCTCCACAATTGAAACACAAAGTTGATCCCAAAATTAGTATTTTTCCGAATGCAATTAATAGTACTATAACTATTTATTCTATTTGATAAGTACCAAACTTGTGCAAGAACTCATTCTCTTATCAAATCCCATACAATATCCACGGAAATGAGAAATTTCATCTTATCCTTTCCGGTACATACTATCAATGTAAAATTGTGAATAAGTGATATTAGCATAATATTGTTATCACTTATTAAGTGAATTGTTGAGATAAGTATTTAACTTAACGATTTAATCGATTTATTTCGCTCTTATGTTTGTCCCGATCATTTTACTTGAGACATGGTTGCGCTTAACCTCTTCAAAGTCGACATAAATGAAATTGTTGGGGACAACAATGGTATTTCATAATTTAATTAAATATATTTATTTTATATTTTGTTTATTTTAGATTTTATTTATTTAATATTAATAATTGCCTAATGGACTCTTCATAATTAAATCGCCCAAAGGAGTCCTGGATTTGGCCCAAGCAATGTTTTTCTTCTCGCTGGTGGCCGATTTCCTCCTACACGACCCATGGGACCCATGTCCCAGTATAAAAGGTTTGTCAAATTAACTGACTAGCAATTAACTCATAATTAATTATTCTCCTATGCATTCAAGATTCATTTATTGTCTTAATTCTCTCTCGCTCATCATGACTTGAGCGCCGCAGTGGTCCTCCCCGAGATAACCTTCTGGAGCCCTAACGCATACGTGTGGGCATGCAAGTTTCCAATCAAGGAGTTAGTGCCCAGAGCAAGACGAGAAAACTTCCTCTCTTGGGAAGAGGACAAGCTCGAAGACTTTCCTCTCGAGAAGATGATTTTGGTCAACTCGGTTGACGCTGGGTGATCTGCTAGAAAAAACAACATCATTTTGGCGCCTCGGGGAACAACTAAAAGTACACGAACTCAAATCACCAACATGAAAGCTCGGATCTCAACTTGCAGGCGAAAGCGCGCCTGAGACCCGTTAAGAATGACTTTTGGAAAACGGGAGCCAACACTCTCCTTTCGAGGAGTGCCGCCTACATTTTCAAGTAGTGTCGCTCTCTCCTCCTCCGGGAGGGGATCCGCCCACATAAGAAACTCGCTGGCAACCCCTCCCAAGTTTTGTTGGAAGAGATGCGGAGAGAAAGCCGACAAATGTAAATGGGAACAATCAACAGTAAGAAATACTATGGAAGACCATCGCGGGCTCGCCACCAAAACCTAACCGGAACGACGGAGTGAGAGATAGGAAGGTCGCGATGAAAATCAAACCGCGGAAGAGTCGCCACCATTGAAGAATCTCAAGCGAAAGTGCAACTGCTTTAGCTAACTCACGAGCTACGACATTAATGAAGAGGAGCTCATCGCTCCATGATATTATCCAACCATTGCCATAGAGAATCGAGACCTCCAACCTCCCGGAGTATGATGGAACCGAGATCCAAAAATACTTGGACAAATTCTATGCCAAGACGGATCTCTAAGACATGACGCAATGCCTCCTATTACAAGGTGTTTTTGTACTACTCGACTAGGGGGCGCCATGGTTCAACCACCCCGACAGGATCGATCTCAAGATGGACAAACTCATGGGGGCGTTCATACAACAATTTTCACCATGAAAAACCACAAGATCATCACAAACCTATTCCAACTTAAGGAGAGGGAACCATCACGCATTTCATGAGAGACAACTCGTGGAGATCAGAATGAAGTAACTAACGCCCAACAAGAGACATTGACAACGATGCATCAACATATCACCCTCCAAGAGCGTAGTCAAGGCATCTAAAAGGAAGAAACTTTCTCCCCCGATCCATAAGAGCTGGCCCATTCCATAAGAGCACCCGACAAGTGGAAATGAAGTATTAAGCCACCCCAGCAGAACAAGCGAAGGCCATGAGGATCTCAGTCGGCTTGAGGCTACAGAAAAGATCGTGGCAAGTAGTAATTCCGCTAAACGCACCGCTATTGGAAATACTAGCCACCGCTTCTGGAGACGAGAAAATGTATAGAACCTCCGGAGATGAGAGACATGACTACGGGCGGCGGAAGTCCAAGCATTTGCATATTCCATCATGACAGAGACATACCACGGAGGATTGCATCCATTTTAGAGCCTTCATCAAAAGTTAATTCGTAGATGCCATCTACAAGGATACGTGGATTACCCTGATCATCATCGACTTGAAGACAAATACCGGGATGTTCCCCATCACATCGCAGAGAATAGTCCGGCTCATCACTTTCTAAACATACTCGCCAACGCGACACAAGCTCCAAACATCACCTCTTGGGTCAAGCCCATCACCTCACCAACATTTCTCCTTTTGCCGGGACTCGTCCGAAGATAGAGATAGGTGCCACTAATGGGGACATAGGGATTATCCGAAACATCATCGATGACACCAAGATGAAGTGAATTCTTCTTACTTATCTACACTACTTATCGACTTACAAAGGCCTTTTAGTATATCTTACTTTATCGTGTCATTTTCATTGTTCCGTCCAATAGGCATTAAATATTTATTTATATTTCGTACATGTTTCCGCCTACGGGGAAAGATTTTTTTCGTTATAATGAATAAAAATGCTTTCACGTTTTTCTACTTTGATGTGATGAATGCGCTAACAACTACACATGGCCAAGTACAATTAATAACCACATATGGCCAGGTCAATGACCGCTAAACGCTTCCCCTCAACAAACCCCATCTTTTCTGCCACAACCTCAAATTGAGGGGCTCCTCACCGGGGTCCTCATAAATAACCTCATCTGTCTAAGACCACGGGGATGGCCTCACTGCCAAGACTCCAAAGGGATGATTTGTAGGTCCCAAAACGGGTATGGTAAAAGGTTTTAGAAGGGGGTTGAATAAACCTTACCAACTTTTCGATTTAGTCCTTTTAAATTAGTTCGAGTTAATTTCACAAAGGTGTCCTCGATGGACAACTAAGTTAGTTAACCAACAGAGTTAGCTCAAATGTTAACCCGCACTCACTTCTTAGTCTAATACTTAACTCGATTGTGATGAGATTTTCTAAAAGACTTAACACCCTTGAATTTAGTTTAAGTTTGTTTTAACACTTGGTTTTGTGCACTTTGTTAAATATCAATTGATAAAATTATCACAGATATTTAAATAATACGCAGTAAATGCTTCTAAATATAAATGACACAATAAATTTTATAGAGGTTCAAGATGGGGTAATTCTTCTAATCCTCTCTTCTCCAACTCCCCGGAGGAATCCACTAAATATTGATCGTGAGTACAAAGTGGTTTTACCCGATACAAGTCTGATCACACAGATGACTTGATACTGGGACTCAGTCCGAGACGCCTTGGTCACACAACAAGCCTGCCTCGACTCAATTTCTTCACAGGGCAACCGCCTTGCTACTACAACTCACTTGCTCAAGCCTTCGATTTGATCACGGCCCTCCAACGACTTGAGATCGGTTCGACTTGAACCTTCTACAATCCTCATTGAATGTAGACCTTTGATTCTTCAAAAGGATTAAATTCTTCAACAAGATTTAAGTTGTCTTTCCTTCACAACTAGTGTTGGATTGATTTTCTTCAAGTTTAGGCTTGAGGATTTGCTTGAATAACTTGAGAATATTTTGTAGGTTACAAATAATAGCTTGAATGTTCGTAGTTCAAGTAACCTTTTCTCAAATTGATTCTCACTTTTATTGTGCTTCTTTTTGAAATTTGTCCGTTGAAGAGATATGCTACTTTTCAAAAGACACTTGGGTCGTTGGCTTGTCTTGTTGCGCCTTGATCTTGACATTTCTCGTATTAAATGAACATTCACTTTTCGTAGTCGACCTGAGTCTAAAGTTGTTTCCCATGGTTTATTCCTTTTGCACGCTTCCTCGGGATCGAGCATTTTAAGACATGGCAAGATGGAAGATTACTTGTTTAGTAATGTTCTTGACTTTTGTGCAACGGATTCTTTTTTAGCTGTCTTGACTTGACTGTCTTTCCTTAACTTCCCCAGGTGACTTGAGTTAGCTCCCAATCATTGGATGACTCATCCGTCACTCAACTCGAGACTCGCCATCTCGAGTTGACTTGATTTACACTTCACACACAACGTAACCACCGATACTCCTTCATCGAGTTCTTCGACTTCTCTCTCCTCCTGCCATACTCACCGCTTCACAATGAGTCTTCATTTTAGCCTCCAGCTTGACTTCTTTGATATCCAGGGCATACGACTTGACTCAAATAACAACCCTATCTATTACAATGCAAATTACAAAGAAAATGGGGTGCCAACTTTCTAGTCTAAGTTTTACATGGATTCATCAAAATCTAAACAATAAATTTCCAAACAATTTCCCCCTTTTTGATGATGCCAAACTTAAAACATACATTCAAAATGTAAATAAAGCAAAGATACATAGATAGATGCAAGAATAAAGAATGTATACGTAGAATCAATCTTTTTATTGATCATAACATTCTTGTCTTTACACAAAGTTACAAAAAAGTGTATCGACAAAAAACATCTATGTCTACGCAAAAATAGAGAATTTCACAGTATTTCTTATATAATGCATGTAGACTTACATACTTATGTATTTACAATAGTAAATTACATGAAGGGGTGGACAACAACACTTCATCTCCTTCGGCCGCCTCCTTCTTTCTTCATCGCCTCTGTCGTCTTCGACCTTTTTCTCTTCTTTCTTCTTCTGCCTTCTTTCTTTTTTCTCATAAGCTCTTCTTGCAGCTTCATCTTTTTCTTTTCCTTTTCTTTCTTCTTCCACAAATGAGTTTGTCTTTTTTTATTTTCTTCTTTCAATCCTTCTCGACATAGTCGATTCTTCCTCGCCACTTCCCCTCACGGCTACTTCATCATACTGTACCCAATAGATCCCTCCTTTATTTCCTCGGATCTATATATTCGATATTTTTTGGGTGAGGTCCGGGTCTCAAACCTCTTCCTCCACCGCTTTACCTCTTCCTCCGGGGTGTGTATTGCATCGGGGCCTTCTTTTTTCCAAGAGTGACCAAGAGCGGGAGGATCATGCAGTCATTGCTCTGCCGCCTTCTTCGCACGCCTGAGGCCTTTTTCCCAATACAGTCCTGTGCCAGGCATGGACATGCCTTCAAGATCATTTGATTCGAGCGCTTTGAATTCGCCGACCGACATAAAGCCTCCTGCCCAACTTCCGAAAATGGCATCGTTGTCTTCTTCCCTATCGGAATACCTCCATATTGTTTCAATATGTCCATCACACGGCATCCATTTTTCCTTTAACCTTCTTCATCCTCGCTTCTACTATTTTCCTCTTCTCGTACATGGGCACAACAGTGTTGGAGCCGAGTCACCGGAGTTTGCTTATGATGTCACCGTGACAAGTCCTTGTTGAGGGTTCTAGCCACCACAAAGTCATATCCTTTGAACCTTCATCCTAAGGGATTTTCCTTTCATTTCTTCCGATCTTCAAATTGCTTTCTTCTCGCTTCAATAGCCGCATCCTTATTCTCAAGAATGATTCTTTCAACGTCTTTAGTATTCCTCTTCCTCTTTTTGGCATCATCAAAGGAGAGAAGAACCCCTCGAAACATGCCAACAAGCATGAAATCTGGGATGAGAAATGAGTTCTACTTGGATTCTCACAAGGAGTATCTTTCGAAACTTGAGCCGGTGGCTTTCGATCGTCATTACTAACTTCATTTCACCGTAAGTAGGTCGAATTTTGCATTCATGTTTTCTTCCACGCTGTAAGTTCTTTTCGGCGAAATTCGCGAATAGGCTCCATTTCTATGGTATGAGAGGTATGCATTCTATCAATATTTTCTGCATCCTCTTCTTCATGTCAACGTTATTAGCGCCCATATTAGCATCTTATTGTACAATGCTTTGGAAGTATCGAACCTTGCTCCACATGCATTGTTTGCTTATCATCATGCCACCATTCCTTGATCCTCGACAATGATTCCATACAGATCGGGCCGTAAGATTAGCATATATATATCATATCTAGCCGCATATCCAATGAGGCCTGGTGCCTTTCCATCTTTCTCTATCTCTCGCAAATATTGCCTTGAAGACTTCTCAACCTCACCGCCACCTCCGTCTCACCACCAAAGAACATCAAAATCAAAATCAGGGACGATGGTATCCGGGAATGACCGGATCAGTCTATGGAAACGTTATTGATCTCTAGTCAATCTTCATCAAGATTAGCAGTACTTAGTGAGAAAGGGAACATTTCTTCAAACGCATCATCACGGACATAGTGAATCGCTTGCTCAACTATGCGACTTGTGGCCGTGATGCCCGGCGAGTCGATTTTGCCGCAAAGCGTTGGGAGCCTCGCACAGATCGTGATTCAACCGGTTTCGTGGTACTGGACTGATCGAGCCTCACTGCTCTCAATGCTCTTCATCTCGCCTCGATGATTTTTTCAATTGAGTTTGTCCGTCCTGCCAGACAAGTAGAGTATCATCGGACGATGATGAGACTTGAAGGGGTGGCTCATCATCAAAGTTGAACTTTTGACGAGCAAAAATTTGAACTTCTAAGCTTACTTCAGGCCGGGAAGAACATCCTCACCGGTGAGTCGTTTGACTTGCAACATGGATGACTAACTTCATCTTCACCTTCGTGATCCCGAAATGTTACATCGTGATTGTCTTGGGAATCGTGGGGCACTTATCTCCTTCTTCGATGCATCGATGATAACCGGAGGGATGTTCTCGCGGCTCGCCTCTTACCCCGGAAGTCTCAACCTCCCGTAGGCCTTCAGCACTTTGGCGCAGCCTCAATCGCAGCCAAAGGGCTCGACATGCCCTTCGGGAGACTCACTGCCTTTGGGGTCTTCGATAGCTGCATCCACAGAGCCTCAACTTCGTGGATTGCAGACTTTCATTGCCCGAGTGTTAACACCCGGCGATCCATCCTCCGTGCATCGACCGCATCAACAAAGCCTCACTGCAGAGTGCTTGGCACTTCAACAGATGCAAACTCGTCCGAGCTTCTTCAAAGTGACAATGTCAGGTTTTGTTTCTTTTTTCCTTCTCCACTTCGCCTCCGAGATTCATGGTGGAGTTGCAACAACCTCCGACCTTGTCGCTGGACGGAGTTTCCTTCACCGGGCACACCTACCGAGCGACTTGATTGGGGTCACTTTCTCCAAACTCCCTTGTGTTCCTATGAGTGTTCAACCTTCGCAGGTGGTAAGACACCTTCAACAGGGTTGGCTCGACTGGGTCCCAAAGTTCCTGGGCCATCGCCATTTCCCTTAGAACCTTCCCGAGTGAGTCTGAAGTGATCGCAAGAACAAAGGTTGCAATCTGCGCCGCACCCCCCATAGGGTCAATTTCCACCGTGATTTGCGTACTCTCCTTGTCCTTCCATTAGTCCGCTGCTCATGCATCACCGATTCCCGCACGGCTTGCCGTGATTTCCAATTTTTCTGCCGCAATGCCAGGTCCAAATCTTCATCACTACGGAGAGAACATCGAGGTGGGGATGAGTATGCTCAAATGTTCTAGTGAAGTGACAGATGTTGGCCTTCTCACGAAAGGCCGCTTTTCTTTCAACCTTTCCTTCTCCTTTTCTTTGAAGATGTTCAATATATCGATGCAGTTCTCTTCATCCAATGCTTGAACCATCGTTGTCAACCCCAGTGAAATTCATCGCTTCTTCTTCTTCAATAAACTCCAGTCTTTGAATCGCTTCTCGATCGACTGGCTTCCACTTCCTCCATTCACGCAGGCGATTTTGATGTGACGGATATGGTGGAGACAACATGATCACATCATCATCATCATCTTCGTGTTGTCCTTCTCGCCTCGAGAATGGAGGGTAGCATAGATTGCCGCTTCACCCTCAAAGAAAGATCCGTGCATATGAGACACAACCCGTCTTCATCGAGACTTATTTGTCTTAGCTGTTACATGCTCCTCACTGTTTGTTTTTGTGATTTGACAAGTTAAAAGATTCAAACATAAGCCCTTAAGCAAAACCAACCTCTTTTAATAAAATCTCATGCTATGTGGACCGTAGAAATTCCCCGATTTAAGTTAAACCCTTTCTCGCGCGAAAAACTTAATCTCAAGTTGATTAACTCAAATCTCTTTCTAGTTAAAACCCCAAGACAAAGATTATAACGATTTGTGAATTCCCATATTAGTTTGACCCTAATCCGTAAGATTTATGTCGTCCCATATCTAGATTGCATGCAACTCTTTTCACTTATATAGTTCTATTTCACCATGAATCTCTCGATTTCCTGATGAAAAATAAACTTCAAATCAATATTGCGTATATATCAATTCAATGAACGAAGCATAATATAAGTGAATCACACAAGACATGAATGATTTTATTAAAAACATACACACCTTAATCACAAATCCATACTAGTAGTTCATTACATTCAAACACTGGTGAGTTTAGCTACACATGATTTTTGACTCAAGAATAAATTACATGAAGATGTAAACATTGTAGACATGGTGTACTTATCTTTATCAAAATCTCAATCGACTTGATGATGTTGCCCAAGCCTTCTTCCCCAATGTTGCCTCAAGCTTACTCCTCCAAGACCTCTTGATCCTAATTCCACTCAAAATGTTAAACACTATGAATCTCTATGAGTGAATATTACATGAATGATTTTCCAACTCAAACTCTCGGCTTTTTATAAGCACCATCTTGTGAAATACCATATTAACAAATGCCCCATTTCCATGCTTGTTAGTTGAATCATTGTGTGCACATTCATGGTTGAGTTGGTTGAATCATTGTATACACATGATGATCGAGGGAATATGGGGACATGTTGCAGCAAAATTGGGTGTTAAAGGTGTATAAAAGGGTCAAAAGGCTTGGTAGGTGAGTTTTCCATAATTTCCGCAAAGAAAAGTTGCAAAGAGGTCCCGACACGCCACAGAAATGCGACACGGCCAGGCCGTGTTGCTTAATTGCACTGGCCTCCGGACATGGCCAGTGCTTCCCAACACGGCCAGGCCGTGTTCCCGACACGGCCGCCAGGGGAACACGGCCTGGCGCGTGTCGAGGCTGTTTTGTCAGGCGAAAAATCGAGTTTTAGTTTCCGTGAACACGGCCGTGTCGTGTTACTGACACCCCGGCCCGTGTTGGACCAAAAAGGCCCTTGACGCGCGGGCTTGGAATTTCGAGCGTTTTTTTTGCATCCTTAAACTCCCTGGTATGTTTTGACATGAATCCATGGTCCGAAATTCACCAAAAATTAGCCCCTAATGGTCAATCTACATCAATAAAAGACTCCTGAGTAATATGAACTATGTATAATCAAAATTTACAAAACTAACAATAAAATAACTCGATTCTACTCAAATATACACATAAAACGTGCATAAAAAGACCTTATCAAACCACTCCACTTTGAACTTTGCTTGTCCTCAAGCAAAACATTATATCAAAAAGAGGGATTCAATAAATCACAACACAAATTTTTTTTTTTCTTTTTCAACACATTGAACACAAAACGCACTTGAGTTTAAGGATGCAAAAACGCTCGAAATTCCAAGCCAAACGCTCATTTTCGGGCCTTTTTGGTCCAACACGCGGGTGTCGGGCAACACGGCCGTGTTCACGGGAGCTAAAAACTTCGATTTTTTTCGCACAAACAGCAGCCTCCGAGACTGCGGCCAGGCCGTGTTCCCAACACGGCCATGTTGAAGGGGATCAAAAGGAAGAAAATCGCACAAAATGACCCGACACGGCTTAGCCGTGTCGCATAACAACACGGGCCGTGTTGCTCCGACACGGCCGTGTCAGGCGAATCTTAAAGCCAAATTTTGGCGACGGCCGGCCGTGTCTTTGCCCAACACGGCGTGTCCGGACCCTTTTTGCAACTTTTCCAAGGCGAAAATTATGGAAAACTCACCTACCAAGCTTTTTGACAACTTTTGAGCACATTTACACCTCATTTTGTTGTATTAATTCCTTACTTTCCCACATGATCACATGGAAATAATGATCCCAACAACCCAACTCATAAAGTTGAGCATTAAACTATCAAAAGATGACATTATTGGGAATACTTTCCAAAATAATGTCTATAAAGCCAAGAGTATGGGTTGAAGGGAAAATTTCATTCATTGATATATATAGAAATCAGATTTTAGGGATGAAAGTTCATATTTTGGAGAGGAGAAACATATATTGTAGTGAGGAAGAGAGTTAGAAGGCTTGGATCACCATGGAGAGGCGCTAAGGCACAATGATTGAAGATCGCTTCGGAGGAAAGAAGATGAACTCCACCACTTCATCATCATACTTCCAACAGGGAGTCTTATGTTGGTTTTGGAAGTTTTAACTTCAAGTATTCATGTTGATTTCGAAAGAAACTTCTTGTTTAATTGTTGTTTTCATTCTCAAATCCATCATGAAAGTTAAATCGCTAGTGTTTGAATGTGATGAACCCTAGAACTTATTTGTGATCATTGGTTTGAATGTTTTAATATATTTTCTTATGTTTTTATGCGAGTCACTTATGTTATGCTTGTTTATTCAATTGGTATATGCGCAATATTGATTTGAAGTTTATTTTTCACCGGAAATCGAGAGATTCATGGTGAAATAGAACTAACATAAGTGAAAGGAGTTGCATGCAATCCTAGATATAGACGACATAAATCTTCCGGATTAGGGTCAAACCTAATATGGGAATTCACAAATCGTTAATGCACTTTGGGGTTTTAACTAGAAAGAGATTTCAGCTTAATCAACTTGAGGTTAGGAGTTTTTCGCTTGAGAAAGGGTTTAACTTAATTTAGGAATGCCTACGGTCCATGAAGCATGAAAATATGTTAAGGGATGGTTAAAACTTAAGGGTTATGGTTGTATTTATTTTCGTAAATCACAAAGACGTTTCTGAGGGATTCACATTCAAGCACATTTATATCCAACATCTTCCAATCCGAGTGTATCTGATATCTTTCGTGTTCTTAGTTGCCTCTTCCACTTTTATTTGCTTTTGTTTTATTTTATTTTGCAACAAACTATTTGACGAATTTGTAGGCTAGATAATAAAAAGACGGTAATTACTAGTAATCATAGTCCTCGTGGGAATGACACTCGATACTATACTCAGCTAGCTTTACTATAAAACGATAGGTGCACTTGCCTACTACGGTTTTAAAGGTAGCTTTTGAGCCATCAAGTTTTTAACGCGTTCGGGAGTGTAAAAGAGATAAAGAATCTAAATTATCGAAGTGTAAAAATGAAGTAAAATTTGTAGAATAAGAAATCAAGAGATAGAAGTGTGTTTTGAATGTAAATCCTCTAGAATGTTTTGTGATTTGACAAGTTAAAAGATTCAAACATAAGCCCTTAAGCAAAAAACCAACCTCTTTTAATAAAATCTCATGCTATGTGGACTAGTAGAAATTCCCGATTTAAGTTAATCCCTTTCTCAAGCGAAAAACTTCTAATCTCAAGTTGATTAATCAAATCTCTTTCTAGTTAAAACCCCAAGACAAAGATTATAACGATTTGTGAATTCCCATATTAGGTTTGACCCTAATCCGTAAGATTTATGTCGCCCTATCTAGGATTGCATGCAACTCTTTTCACTTATATAGTTCTATTTCACCATGAATCTCGATTTCCTGGATGAAAAATAAACTTCAAATCAATATTGCGCATATATCAATTCGAATGAACGAAGCATAATATAAGTGAATCACACAAGACATGAATGATTTTATTAAAAACATACACACCTTAATCACAAATCCATACTAGAGTTCATTACATTCAAACACTTTAGGAGTTTAGCTACACATGATTTTGACCAAAGAATAAATTACACAAAGATGTAAACATTGTAGACATGGTGTACTTATCTTTATCAAAATCTCAATTGACTTGATGATGTTGCTCCAAGCCTTCTTCCCCAATGTTGCCTCAAGCTTACTCCTCCAAGACCTCTTGATCCCAATTCCACTCAAAATGTTAAACACTATGAATCTCTAAGGAGTGAATATTACATGAATGATTTTCCAACTCAAACTCTTGGCTTTTATAAGCACCATCTTGTGAAATACCATATTAACAAATGCCCCATTTCCATGCTTGTTAGTTGAATCATTGTGTACATTCATGGTTGAGTTGGTTGAATCATTGTATACACATGATGATTGAGGGAATATGGGGACATGTTGCAAAAAAATTGGTGTTAAAGGTGTATAAAAGTGGTCAAAAGGCTTGGTAGGTGAGTTTTCCATAATTTCCGCAAAGAAAAGTTGCAAAAAGAGGTCCGGACACGCCCGTGTCGCCTGACACGGCCAGGCCGCGGCTGTTTAATTGTGCAGTAGCACTCCGCCCGACATGGCCAGAAGCTTCAACACGGCCAGGCCGTGTTCCTGAACACGACACGTGTTGGGAACACGGCCTGGCCGTGTCGGAGGCTGTTTTGTGCGAAAAATCGAGTTTTTAGCTCCGTGAACACGGCCGTGTTGCCCGACACCCACTGCCCAGGTGTTGGACCAAAAAGGCCCCGAAATGACGCTAGCGTTTGGCTTGGAATTTCGAGCGTTTTGCATCCTTAAACTCCCGGTATGTTTTGACATGAATCCATGGTCCAAATTCACCAAAATTAGCCCCGAATGGTCAATCTACATCAATAAAAGCACCTCGGAGTAATATGAACTATGTATAATCAAAAATTTACAAAACTAACAATAAAATAACTCGAATTCTACTCAAATATACACATAAAACGTGCATAAAAAGACTTATCAGTTCTATCCACAGTGGGTCTTGACTTGCCTCGCTGATCGGCCTCAGCAGACTGGTTTATCAATAATCTCTGAGACTTACTTCTCCAAATTCTTTTTGAAGACTGTTCCAACTGAGTGGCAGATCACTGTTGTTTTCTCAAGCTCCGAACACTTGAAGAGTCTTCTTCTTTTAGTCCTCACTGGAGGAATTTCTGGGATACAATTTCCTCGAGTCCTGGGGCGGCGGGGCTATTTTTTTTTATGAGGAGGAGGGCTTTCTTGGTTTGTCACCTCTTTCTTCTTGACAATGGAGAAGGTATTTGAGGTTCCTTATCACCGCAATGCAGGGGCGAGAGACACGGCCGCAGGGCAGTGCAATTGTTTTCTTTTTCGTCAGCGCAACAATCTTCTTTTCCACCGCAGGCGACTTTTCTTCTTGGGAGGGAGAAAACAGTTGTTTCTTCAGTCACCGATTCCCCCTCACTTGTATCCGCTCTCTTGGCATAAGCTCTCTTCCAGCTCGGAAATATTTGATCGGAATATTTTCTTGTTGACATGGAATGCCTTTCCATGTCGGAGTGGAACTCCCTTCACCTCCATCGTCCCACCAATAATAAGGCCATACCCCAGATCCTCCGAACGACCCATCTTCCTTTTGAAAGACTTATTTCCAACATTTTTGGCGGAGTCTCATATATAAAACTCAACCAGTTTACTTTCTTCTCTCCATGATCGCAGACCATCACGATTAGCTTAGTTTTGACAAACCGGTGATTAAAGCTTCCAAATTTGATGTCTACACACTTGGCAATAATATCCAGCAACTTGTGGTAATCTTCCTTCAGCAGCTTCTTGTCAGTTGTGTAGAGAACCTTCGCAACACAAATCGGGTTTGGCTACTTTCCTTCCATGCGACAACCAAGTTTACATCACCTCCAATATCTCCGCACACCTTCGGGGCAAAGAACAATACTCCGCTAGATCCTCGGCAGGTGATCATAAACTCCTTTCCGTGAATAGACGACTTGATGCCCTCATCGTGAACTTCAGCATTCACGTAGAACTAAGCGACTTCTTCAACATAAGTCATCTGAAACTCCATAGTGAGAAAGGGTTTCACCCCATTTCTCCACTTTCTCAAATATCTTCTTTACAAGGGTTTTATTGGACCCCTGTTTGATCATCCCTTCAAATCCACAAGAGAGCTAGTGTGGATTTGTTTTCCCAACTTAGTGAAATCATAAGTAGTTGCCATTTCAATGATTTTTACCGAACGATTTTTGAGAAACATGCTTTGAAGATTGATAGGGTTTCGAGAGAAAAATACGATCTTTTGCTTTTGGAGAGATGAAGCAGTTTTGGTGTAGTGTGAGAGAGAAAACGGACGAAATAGTATATGTATAGGTTATGAAAAAGGCGTGCATACGATTTTTGAAATTTGATCGATCAACGACTCAGTTTTAGCACGCCGATTAGCATTTAATTTCTCGCGTTTAATGCGTGCGGCATGTTTATATCCAATCATAGGCTGGTCATGCAAACTTTTTGATCAGACTGTCATTATTATTGTTGCGTCGCCATCCTTAAAAACATTCCCGCTTATTAAAAACGATCGTTTTTGTCACTTAGCTCATAAATGACTCAACTTACTCCTTAGTTAATTTAATTCTTCTTCTCTTTTCCACATAGGTACTCGGTTGTCAAATTAACTCAATGCAGTCGATTTTCCGATGACACGGGCCGATTCACTTTAGGTGATTCTGAACTTAGCTTCATTTTCATCTTTTCTCGTTTCATCTCTTCTCCTTGAATCTTCCTCGAGTGTCAATTCAGCTCAATTAACCCTAGCTCATGCTTAAGCTCTTCAAATCTTGATTCACATAATGGCTTTGTGAATATGTCAGCTAACTGTTTATCAGTTGAGATGTATTCCAAGGTGATGTCCTTCTTTTCAACATGATCTCTTATAAAATGATATCTGACATCAATGTGCTTTGTTCTTGAGTGCAACACAGGATTTTGAGTGATTGAATAGCACTTGTGTTATCACACATAATTAGAATTTCTTTTTCTTCAACATCATAATCTCTCACCGTTGTCTTATCCATAAGACTTGGGCACAACAATGTTGCCGTAGCTATGTACTGCCTTGCTATGGATGTGGCTATTGAATTTTGCTTCTTGCTAAACCAGGAAACCAACTGTTTCCAAGCATTTGACATGTACCGAAGTACTCTTCCCGTCAACTCTACATCCAAGATAGTCGAGTCCGAGTAACCAATAAGCTTGAATCCTCCTTCCTTTGATACCATGAGCCGACTTCCTCGGCATCCCTTCAAATATCTTAGGATTCTTCGTTTGCCGTCATATGGCTTTCTTTTGGTGCAGATTGAAATCTCGCACATACACCTACAACAAAGGTGATGTCCGCTCTTACTTGTGAGATAGAGCGGTGATCCATAAGTGCTCAGTATCTAGTTTGATCCATGTGCTTGCCATCCGCATCTATATCCATCTTGATCGATCTATTTATTGGTATTTTCACGGAAGACTTCTCTTCCATACCAAATTTCTTCATTAAATCTCTCCGGTGTACTTTGTTTGACTTATGAAGGTTCCATCCATCACCGCTTAACTTGAAGTCCTAGAAAGAATGTCGCTCTCCCCATCATGCTCATCTCAAACTTGGCTTGCATGAGGTTTGAGAACCTATCACACCACCGACTCCTTGTTTGTGGATCCAAAGATAATGTCATCCACATATATTTGAACAAGCAAAGATACTCTCTCCATCTTGAATTCTGAAGAGTGTTCTGTCCACTTTGCCTTTGGTGAATCCATTATCTATTAGGAATTGAGATAATGTATCATACCATGCTCTTGGTGCCTGTTTCAATCCATATAGAGCTTTCTTGAGCTTGTACACCTTATCTCCAAGAGTCTTCCGCTCCAAATCTCGGAGGTTGTTCAACATAGACTTCTTGTTCCAATAATCCATTCAAGAATGCACTTTTTACATCCATTTGGTATACAATGAAGTTCTTGTGCCAATAGATAGGCAAGAAACATCCTTATTGCTTCTAATCTTGTAATAGGGCAAAGATTTTATCAAAATCTATTCCTTCTTCTTGTAATACCTTTGGCTACCAATCTTGCTTTGTTTCTTACCACGTAACCTTCTTCATTCATTTTGTTTAAAACCCATTTTGTGCCAATAACATTTTGATAACCAATTCCCATACTTTGTTTCTTTCAAACCGATTCACCTCTTCTTGCATGGCCTCGAATCCAATGTGCATCATCCAATGCTTGGGACACATCTTTTGGCTCTATTTGGGAAATAAAACAAGTGAACATTGCTTCTTGTTGAGCTCGATCCGGTTCTTACACCGCCTCTTACATCTCCAATGACTAGCTCGGTGGATGGTCTCTTAGCCATCTCACATCAAAGTTGGGTGAGTTAGCCGGGTTCGATCGTCTTGCACTGTGTTGTCTTGAGCAACTCTCTCTCATCACTTAGTCAGTAGATTCTCCACCGCCTTTGTGATTCAAATACATCATCTTCATCTCGGTTTATTGTTCCAGCCGAACATAGGGACTCTTCTTCACAGTTGGTTGATTCAAACATCATCTAACTCTTCAAGATCTTCTCCATTTACATTAGGTTCATCAAACACTACATGGATGGACTCTTCTGTGATCATAGTCCTTTTGTTCAACACTCTATAGGCTTTGCTTTCAGCTGAGTATCCCAAGAAGATACCTTCATCAGCTTTGGCATCAAAAGCCTTTAGATTATCTTTCCCATTGTTGTGGATGAAGCATTTACATCCAAATATTTTAAAGTACCCAACATTTGGCTTTCTCCATCCAAAATTCATAGGAGTCTTTGTCACCGCCTATTTATCATGCATCTATTTTGAGTATAGCATGCGCTTTTATGGCTTCACCAAAATCTTTTAAGCGACCTCTTGGATAACATGGTCCTTGCGGCTTCCTTGAGAGTTTTGTTCTTCTTTCGCAACTCCATTCTTTGGGAGTCCTAGTCGAGATAGTTCATGAGCAATACCATTTTCAACACAAGATCTTGAGTGATTATTCCATTAACAAACTCGCCTCTCTATCGATCTTATCTTTTTAATGGTTTGACTCTTCTCATTTTGAACTCTTTTCATCGCTAGCTGGTAACTTCGCGAAAGTTTCTTCTTTTTACACATGAAGATTGTCTATGTATATCTTGAATAATCATCCACCACTACTAGAGTGTATTTCTTTCCACTTATGTCAATACTCAATCGGACCAAATAGATCCATATGCAATGTATGCAATATCCTTGTTGAAGATGGACTTGACTTTTCTTTGAATGATGATTTGATTTGCTTACCCATCCGACATGCATTACAAACATTTTCCTTCTTGTACACTCGAGTCCGGAAGTCCTTCTACAAGACTACTTCTTGCAAGCTTGTTAATTGTCTTGAAATTCAAAGTGACTCAACTTCTTGTGCCACAACCAACTTGATTCGGCTGTACTTTTGCTAGCGAGACAAGTGCTTGGTGTAGCAATTGACCAGCCTACCACATACATGTTCTTTTGTCCAATCCTTGCAACACTACTTCATTTGATTCAAATGTCTCGATTTGGCATACTCCCATATTGAATCCAATATTGTAGCCCTTGTCACAGAGTTGGCTGATGCTTAACAAATTGAAGTTGAGGCCTTCAACATATGCAACATCTGTGATTTCTAATCCATTTTTCCCGATGGATCCAAAGGCCTCTAATTTCCCCGAGCTTCATTTCCTCCAAATATGACTTTTGCACCTCTAATCTCCTTGAATTTTGACAGATTTTTCTTGTTTCTGTCATGTGTCTAGAACAGCCACTATCCATGTACCAGGTTCCTTGGCACTCAGCTGTTCTTTGAACCTGCAATAATCAAGGAAATTAATTTTTAGGTACCCATACTTGCCTGGGTCCTGAGGGGTTAGTGTTGTAAGATGATCCAACCAACCTATAGCCAAATGATTTGACTCTAAGGGGTTGCCATCTATTTGTGCCATAATCATAATTCACTTTGGCAAATTGCTTGGGGATTTAGGTTCATACAACTGCTCTTTTGTCTTCGTATGCATGTGTGTGTGTTTTTAGCAATTTCCTTCTTTGGATAATTGTGATATCTATGAGTGTAGTGCTTGGGTGCATATGTGTGCGATAATAGCTTTGTTGCCTTTGGAATGACCTTTGCTGAGTTCTAGGCCTTTGCCATTTAGGCTTGTATTCCATAGGTCTTTGCTGATATTTCACAATATTCCAATCCGCTTGACTTGGGTATTTTCTACCATTTCCGTCATATTTGTTCCTTTTATAGAACTTCTGGCTTTTGGTAGCTCTGTTTCTTCTTTACAGAGTACTTCCTGTTTGGAGTTTGTTGAGGAACTCTCACTGATTTCTTCTCACTGTCCTTCAAAGATACTCAATCGGCCGCTTTTTCCTTTATAACCAAGCCGCTTTGATTGTGATTGTGCTTTGGAATGAATGTGTGTGCAACATTTGGTGTCTTGATTTTGAGATTCTTCATTGCTTGAAGATCCTTTTTCCAAGATCACTCGGGAGTTTGATCATGCACAAAGGAATTGAATCCTATAATTGCCTTTGTCTCCACATTCTTTTTGGCTCATGATAAGGTCATCCAATGATTCGATGCCTTTGTGAATGAAGCAATCACATTTTTGAGATCATTTTCTCTTTTTCTATAGCAACTATCTCTCGCTTATTAGTTTAGCATTCTCACCTTTCCACTCTTTGTTCTCATCGCTTATGCGACTTAGGCACTCACTCTTAGTCAATCGTGAGTTTTGCTTTTAAATTTTTTTTTTGTTAGATAAATGTTTTTATCAAGATTTTGATGATTATGTTTAAATGAGTTTTTATACCAAAACAATGTTAATAAATGTTGTCCAAATACTCCTAAATGATTTAAAATATTTTTGCTAATTTTTGGAGTATTTCTTAGAATTTATTTTTCGATAAAAATGGACAACACTTTTTGATGGTTTTGTTTAAATTGGTTTTTACACCAAAACTATGTTTATAAATGTTGTCAAAATACTCCCAAGTGATTTAAAATGTTTTTACTAATTTTTGTAGTATTTCTTGAAGTTTATTTTTGATAAAAATCGACAACATTTAAAATTGAGGTCGACCAATCGCCAAAGCATCGATCGGTACTGAAGAAAAGAAAACATGAAACAGAACATACTCGGACTTGAAAATTGGAGCGGGGACCCGGACCAGGTCAGGGGCCGACCGGCCGCACCCTAAGCGACCGATCGCACTTCCCCGACTCCGACCGGCGACCCTCCGACGACCTGCACCTGAATCGCACTAATTTTTTCAAACGGTCGAAATCTTCAACAGACAATCGGTCGCTCTATGCTATTTTGTGACAAAGAAAGTTATGTTTATTTGAAATTTTTGACAAAGAAGATTTACTTTTGATTTTTGTACAACATTTCTACATCTTGTGATCTTCTTTTTGTAGACAAAAGTGAAGATAGAAGAGCTATGTTGGGAGCCTATGTTGGTGAAGACTCTCCTATAAATAGAGGATGAATTGAAGACACAAGATACAACACACACAAGCAAAATACACAACAAGAAATCTGCAGATTGTTCGAGCTTTCATTTTTACATTCTTGTTGTAATAGCCTAAGTACTTTCACTTGCACATCTTTGAGGTCTAGGCTTTTTGATTCTTGATTACACTTGCACTCAATCTTTGTATTGGTTTCATAGAGTTGTAATCTTGAATTTTGTCCATCATTCAACACAAGACATCCTTGTGAGTATTCTCGTGGTAAGAATACACTGGGTGATCTAGGTGATAGGTGTTTGAAGAGTGTGGTACTCTTCAAAGGTGGTGAAGGAAGATTGTGGTAATCTCCTTGAAGGTGTTGTAAGAGGATTGTGGTGATCCTCAAGGTGTTGTATTAATTGTGGTAATTAATAAAATCTTTTTTTCTTTTTGAAATCCATCCCTGAGAGATATTGGGGTGGTAGAGATTAGGCCCTGGTGAGTTGAACCTCTTTAAATCAACGAGTGTCTTTGTTTAATTTTCGCAATTACATTCTTGTCATTTGCTTGTTCATTTGAAAAAGATGGCGATTTGTAAAAAATCGGCATAATCTATTCACCCCCTCTAGATTATTGTGGCCACTGGACTAACAAGTGGTATCGAGCCAAACTCTTTGGCTAGCTCGTTCCGGTAAAGAGGAAAGATCCATGGCTACGAATGAAGCTTATCTCACCACCGCCTCCACCAACAAGCCACCACTATTCGACGCCAACAACTACGCATTTTGGAAAGACCGCATGGAGTACTTTCTACAAGGGTGCGGATTTGATATTTGGAATGTGGTCACCAAGGAGTTGCTCAACCAAAAACAAAATTGGAGGATGGTATCACGACTCCCCGTTCAAGGAATACGATGAAAATGACAAGAAGGCTTTCTCTTTAAACGGTAAGGCCTTAAACATTTTACATTGCTCTCTTACCGCCACTGAATATAATCGCATAAGAGGCATACGGTCGGCACATGAAGTTTGGGAAAAATTAGAAACCATCTATGAGGGCACAAAGAAAGTGAAACAAGCAAGAAAAACAATGCTTGTGAAAGACTTTGAAAATTTCAATATGCATGATGGTGAAAGCATATCAAAAATGGTGGAAAGGCTTGACAACATTGTCAATCCTCTTGTGGCTCTTGGAAAGGTCATCTCCGAAGAAGATAAGGTGACCAAAGTCCTAAATGCCCTTCCTGGCTCATGGTCCGAAAAGGTGATGGCAATCACGGAAGCTCAAAATCTTGAGACACTCAAGTTTGATGAGCTCATTGGGAACCTCCTTATTTATGAAGTATATCTCAAGGAGAGGAAAAATTCTCAACCATCCACCTCTAAACCGAGTACGCAAAATATTATTAAAGGCTTAGCATCTTCTTCTAATAATGTTTATTATGCTAGTGATGAGGATGATGAAGAAACGACGGCTATTGTTAGAAAATTTGCAAAATTTGTAAACAAAAATAAAACAAGAAAGCCAAGAGACAATTCTTGTTTCAAATGCGGAAAATCCGGGCACTACATAGCCGATTGCCCAAAATTAGCGGAAGAGGAACAAAAGAAGAAAAGCCTTTTCCGAAAAAGAAGGCGTTAAATGCGACGCCAAAACTTGGGATGAATTACTTGAAACAACCGACGAAATGAGAATCCAAACATGGTCTTATGGCCATAGATGATGAAAATACCGAGGTACACTCTAATGCTTCATCTTCTTCCCTAGTTGATGAATTACAATGTGATTTTGATGAATTGCAAAATGAGTTTCAAAATTTGATTGTTAAATACAAGAATTTGAAAAAGGAGCATAAAGAGCATAAACTAGAAAAAGATAAATTATTTACTTATGATTCTCTTGATAAGGCTCATGCTATTACTCTTACTATGGTCCGTACTCTTGAAACCGAAAAACAAACGCTCACAAATGATATTGAAAATTTGAAAAAGATGTGCATCGATTCAATTTAAGTACGGATAAAGTCACAAAAATTTTAGATGCACAAAGAGGTGAGCATTCTAAATTAGGACTTGGTTACAAACCTTTTCAAAATGCTTTTAAGAAAAAAAGACCAAGGTCCAACCTTTGTACGTCTAGTAGTCCTCGATTATTACTTGTTTTTATTGTGGAAAGAATGGATACTATGCTAGCAATTGTAAATTGAAGAATAATTTTAGCTATTATTGGAGACCTAAAGGTCTCAAAGCTAACCCCATGGACCCCAAAATTATAGGGTACCTAATAATAATTCCTTTGTACGTTATAGGGGCTATAACAACAATGGAAGATTCAAAATGGCTCGTGGGACAGCGGATGTTCACGCCATATGACCGGAAAGAGAGAACTTTTACCAACATCAAGCTCCAAGAAGAGGTATGGTCATGTTCGCAAATGGCAAAGGAAGAATTCTTGGAAATGGAGAAATTGGTAACTCTTCTTTCTCTCTTAGTAATGTTCTTTTAGTAGAAGGGCTTAAGTTCAATTTGATAAGTGTTAGCCAAATTTGTGATTCAAATTATAATGTTGTTTTTAATAAAGAAAAATGCCTTATTTCCAAAAAATGATAAAATTATTTGTGAAGCGATTAGAAAAGGCAATCTTTATAAAATTTGTACAAGTGATTTGGTTAGTCAAAATGTTTCTTGTCTTGTCGCCAATAATGATTTAACTAGTTTATGGCATATGCGACTTGGGCATGTTGGATACAAAAATTTGCAAACTATTTACAAAAACCAACATGTAAAAGGACTACCCAAATTGAATTTTGAAAATTTTGGCTTATGTGACACTTGTCAAAAGAACAAATTAGTTAAGAGTAGTTTTAAGCCCAAAAATGAAATTTCCACTACCAAACCCCTACAAATGCTTCATCTTGATTTGTATGGGGATATTGGTACGGCAAGTCTAAGTGGAAAACATTACACTTTTGTTATAGTTGATGATTTTTCTAGATATACTTGGGCTCTATTTCTTACAAATAAAAGCGATGCTTAGTTAATGAGTTTGTTAAGTTGTGTAGACTTATTGAAAATGAAAAGGAAGATACTATTAAGTCTATTCAAGTGATCGAGGTAGAGAATTTGACGGCGAATTTAGAGTCTTTTGTGAAACCAAGGGATATAGTCATAATTTTTCGGCTCCAAGGACACCTCAACAAAATGGAGTAGCCGAAAGGAAGAATCGGACACTTCAAGAAATGAGTAGGTCCATGCTCAATGAATTTTTACTTCCAAATATTTTTGGGCCGGAGCCGTAAGTACCGCTTGCTATGTCATTAATCGAGTTTATATTCGTCCTAAAATGAATAAAACTCCATATGAGCTTTGGAAAGGAAGAACTCCAAATATTAGTTATTTCAAAATATTTGGATGTAAATGTTTTATTTTGAATACTAAGGATCAATTAGACAAACTTGATCCTAAGGCCGATGAAGGAATATTTATGGGGTATTCAACCAAGAGCAAAGCATATCGGTATTTGTGATCTTCTTTTTGTAGACAAAAGTGAAGATAGAGGAGCCTATGTTGGGAGTCTATGTTGGTGAAGACTCTCCTATAAATAGAGGATGAATTGAAGACACAAGATACAACACACACAAGCAAAATACACAACAAGAAATCAAAATTGTTCAAGCTTTCATTTTTACATTCTTGTTGTAATAGCCTAAGTACTTTCACTTGCACATCTTTGAGGCCTAGGCTTTTGATTCTTGATTACACTTGCACTTAATCTTTGTATTGGTTTCATAGAGTTGTAATCTTGAATTGTGTCCATCATTCAACACAAGACATCCTTGTGAGTATTCTTGTGGTAAGAATACACTTGGGTGATCTAGGTGATAGGTGTTTGAAGAGTGTGGTACTCTTCAAAGGTGGTGAAGGAAGATTGTGATAATCTCCTTGGAAGGTGTTGTAAGAGGTTTGTGGTGATCCTCAATGTGTTGTATTAATTGTGGTAATTAATAAATTTTTTTTTTGAAATCCATCCCGGAGATACTGGGGTGGTAGAGGATTAGGCCCTAGGTGGGTTGAACCTCTTTAAATCAACGAGTGTTGTTTAATTTCCGCAATTACATTCTTGTCATTTGCTTGTTCATTCGAAAAAGAGGCGATTTGCAAAAATCGGCATAATCTATTCACCCCCTCTAGATTATTGTAGCCACTTGGACTAACAGTTTTCCTCATTTAATAGTGAGTGTGAGGATTTAATGTGCTCAAAGTATTTCATCATTTTGCCTAATGAATCATAAAGATCAGTGGGTGATGAAGTGTGTGTGTCACAGTCACTATCACTAGAATCTAAATGAGATGAGTTAGAATGTACCTCATCTTCTTGGTCAGGTTGATCTTGTTCCTTAGCCATTAGACATATTAAGGCTTCTTCTTCAAAGTCACTTGAGTAGTCACCACTACTTTCTTTCGAGTCTGCTTCTTTTGACTTAGTCATGTCGCCTCAAAGGCCAACATTGCTCTTTTCTTTTCTTGCCTTCTTTCTCTGAAAACTTTTCTTTTTTCTTCATTCATGTATTTATTCACTACAGGATATGACAGTCAATGGCAAAGTGTCCTGGTTGTCTGAATTCCAACACAAGTTTTCAACTTTTGATCGACTCTCTCATTTCTTGGGTTGTCACTCTTTGATATTCAACCTTTTGATACTCACTCTTTTTGGTGGCCTATCTTCCCTCGACTTGGAGGAGTCAATGTCTTCCGGAGGATTCACCTTTGTTTCTTTTGTAGTTCTTGTTGAAGAACTTGTTGAATCTTTTAACCATCAAGGCAATTTCCTCCTGGTCAATGACTTCTTTGGTCTCACTCTCTTCCTTTCCTTGACTACGAGTGCACTGTTTTGGGCACAACTATCTCCTCTTGATCTTTTCTTCTCGGCTCAAACTCATAGGCTTTGAGGTCCGAGAATAGTTCATAATTGGATGTTTTTGATAGGTCCATCGAGTGCCTTAGAGCCATGGTCTTCATTTCCCACTCACCGAGGCTCGCAAGATCTTCATACACATCTCCTTCGTGGTGTATTCTTTCCCAGTCTTTGAGAGCTCATTCGTTATTTCATGAATCTAGCATCCACCGATCCATTGTTTCACCGCAAGCATTTTAAAATTTTTAAATTTTTGAACAACAACAGATAATTTGTTTTCCTTGATTTGCTCGGATCCTTCACAAATTAAGGTTAATTTATCCTGCATTTCTTTGGTCGTCTTGCAAGATTTGACTTTGTTGAACATGGTTTTGTCCAAAGTCTTGTAAAGTATATCCTTGGCCACATTGTCAAGGTTGTATCTTTTTCTATCATCATTTTTCCACTCAGCTCTTTGCTTTTCAACCATAGCTGGTCTAGGAGGAGCAACCTCCTCTTCCTCAGCTACAACAGCTCTCCTTGCAGCTGTGTTTACCTTCTTTATTTGCAGTGGCCCATCCTCTATCACTATCCACATCTCATCTTGTAAAGCTGATAGATGAGCCTGTATACGTATTTTCCAGTCATCAAATTCTTCAATGGTAAACATAGGAATGCGTGTCAAATTTGCTTCCATGATAATAACTTTGCTGTTTAAAAAAAATGGCTTTTGAAAGAACAAGTGTCAAAAACTTCTTTGAAAGATTGGAGATCTAGTTCAGTAACCAGTGCGGAAGGCTCAATGAACCAACCGCTCTGATACCACTTGTAGGTCCCAAGGGGTGTGAGTAAGGTTTAGAAATGGGGGTTGAATAAACCTTACCAACTTTTCGATTTAGTCCTTTTTAAATTAGTTCATTGTTAATTTCACAGCAATGTCTTTGATGGACAACTAAGTTAGTTAACCAGCAGAGTTAGCCACTCAACAGACTCAACTGAGCTGTTGATAAAATAACTCAGCTGTTTAGTATAATACTTAACTCGACTGTGATGAGATTTTCAGCGGAAGACTTAACACCCTTGAATTTGGTTTAAGTTTGTTTTAACACTTGGTTTTAGCACTTTGTTAAATATCAATTGGATAGCAAATTATAAGCAGATATTTAAATAATATGCAGTAAGTAAATGCTGAAATGTAAATGACACAATAAATTTTATAGAGGTTCGAAGATGGGGTAATCCTTCTAATCCTCTCTTCTCCAACTCCTGGAGGAATCCACTAAGTATTGATCAGAGTACAAAGTGGTTTTCAGTCCAGATGCAAGTCTTGATCACACAGCCGACTTGATCCTTTGGGACTCAGTCTGGAGATGCCTTGGTCACAAAGCTGGCTTCTCGTCCGACTCAACTTCTTCACAGGGCAGCTGCCTTGCTACTACAGCTCACTTGCTCAAGCTTCTTGAATTTGATCACGAAGCCCTCCAATGACTTGAGACTGGTTCGACCTTGAACCTTTCTACAATCCTCCTTGGAATGTAGACCCCTTTTGATTCTTCAAAAAGTTTCCTCTTCAACAGTATGAAGTTGTCTTTCCTTCACAGCTAGGTGTTGGATTGATTTCCTTCGAAGTTTAGGTTTGAGGATTTGCTTGAATAACTTGAGAATATTTTGTAGGTTACAGCTCGAATAATAGCTTGAATGTTCGTGGTTTAGGTAACCTTTTCTCAAATTGATTCCTCAGCCTTTTATAGTGCTCTTTCGAAAATTTGCCCGTTGAAGAGATAAGCTACTTTTCAAAAGACACTTGTGGTCGTTGGCTTGTCTTGTTGCAGTCCTTGATCTTGACATTTACTCATATTAAATGAACATTCAGCTTTTCAGAGTCTGACACAAGGTGCAGTGCTTCCCATTGGTTTATTCCTTTTGCACGCTTCTGGGACTGAGCACTTTAAGACATGGCAGCATGGAAGTATTACTTGTTTAGGTAATGTTCTTGACTTCTGTGCAACGGATTCTTTTCAGTTGTCTTGACTTGACTGCCTTTCCTTAACTTTCCCAGGTGACTTTGAGTTAGCTCCCAATCATTGGATGACTCATCTGTTACTTCAACTTAAGACTTGGCTATCTTGAGTTGACTTGATTTACACTTCACACAGCTGTAACCAGCTGATACTCCTTCAGTCGAGTTCTTAACTTCTCTCTCTTCCTTGCCATCCTCAGCTGCTTCACAGCGGAGTCTTTATTTTAGCCTCCAGTTGACTTCTTGCATATCCAGGCATAGCTGACTTGACTCAGCTCGAACAACCCTATCTATTACAATGCAAATTACAAATAAAATGGGGTGCCAACTTTCTAGTCTAAGTATTACATGACATTCATCAAAATCTAAACAATAAATTTCCCAACAATGACCCATTCTGGCTAAGACCCCCCATGGGAGGGCCTCCTCATAAGAGGTCATAGTAATTTACCTCATCCGACTAAGACCTCGGAGGGGATGGCCTCACCCGGCTAAGACCGCTGGGTGGAATGGCCCTTTCCGGCTAAGACCCATGATGGGAGGGGCCTCCTCATAAGAGGTCATAGTAATTTACCTCCTTTGGCTAAGACCTCGGAGGGATTGGCCTCACCCGGCTAAGACTCTGGGTGGGATGACCCCTTCCAGCTAAAACCCGGATGGGAGAGACCTCCTCACAAGGGGGTCCTAGTAAAAATTCTTTTCCCTCCGACTAAGAACCAGAGGAAAGGGCATCCTCATAAGAATCCCGGTGAAATATTCTCTATGATGAAAATATGCAAAGGAAATAAGGTAAAAATTGCTAACACATGTGGATAAGATCGGAAGCATAAGGAAAACAATTGTGGTGGAAGCTCGAGGAGGGATCCCCTTCCAAGCTTAGGAAATACGCCCCGTAAACTCCAAGGGGGCTCCCACTCCGGGCTCTGGAAGCATACCCTTCAAAATATTACTCATCGACGAAAGAAGAAAGAAAAACTCTAATACTTGGGGAAGACATCAAAAGTGAGACCAGATAAGAGTTTCAGAAGGAAGCCCCTTCCAAGCCCCGGAAGGACTCCCTCTTCGGATTCTGAAAGGACCCCCTCAAGGTCTCATGGGATGACGCGTGTTAACCTCAAACACAAGTACTCCTGGCTACTCCAAGAGAATCAAGACTTCCCTCCGAATGGAAGATCCACCTCAATATGAAAAATGAACAAGTTTCCTACAGAAAGAAGTTATCACTACAAAGAGCGATGACTTGGGGAAACACCAAAGTGGGCGCCCTCCTCCGAGTTCCGGAAGGGTGTCCCATGATGTTAAAATACAACGTAAAATCTGATATCCCGTAAGAAGTCATACGCAAATATCACAAGTAAAACATGGCGACGAGAAGCTAATAGACATGAAGAAAATGGAGAAAACATCCAGCCCGGTGGGGCAATATCAAACATCTCAAGATCAAGCCAGGAAGAGACTATCATTGCTCAGGTGGAAGGCATCTCATCTCCATCAACAACATCTCCATCTCCACCAACATCCTCGGAAAGATCCGCCAAAGCGTCGACCTCTTCATCCTCCTCGTCCTTGGAAACACCACAAGCCAATATGGCGATCAGCTCACTAGAAGCCTTTCCACTCTGCCGTAGATGTTTCCGGCAGTGCACAACGCCTTGTCATAATAAGAGAAAAACTCTCTCATTATGTTAGAGCGATAGGACAAGGAACCTTTGTATGCCTCAAATGAATCAGACCTCTCATTGGCCAACAACTCAACTCCAGCAGGAGACTGGAAGAACAACTCAGTCGTCTCGGCCTCGTGGGTGAGCCGACTCTTTGCCCTGGCACACTGCGTCGATAGATCTAACATCTCGCAGTTGTGATGGCTAGCTGCGACCTTAAGTTCCTTCACCTTACTTCAAAGTCGATGGTTCTCTGCCCCCAGTCACCTCACCTAGATGGTTCAAAGTCACTGCGGGGTTCAGGGCCTACATCATAATGCGTATAGGTCTTAGCCAAGTAAAAGGGTAAATTGCAATTTTAGTCCTGTAACTTTAGGGTAGTTGCAATTTTAGTCATTTATCTTTAAAAGTTGCAGTTTTGGTCCTGGACAATTTTGCCCTTCTGGCTAAATAGCATTTTTGGTCCTTTATTTTTCTAAGTTCGCAATTTTATAGGGATGGCAATGGGGGGGCGGGTAGGGCGGGTTGGCCAAGACCCGGACACTCCGCCTCAGAAGCCTAGAATCTGGAGACCGGAACCCATTCTCGCCTTTTAAATTAAATTAAATTAAAAAATGAAAAAATGTATATATTTATAAAATATTATTTACAAAATTTATTATTATCAATTTATAAATATTAAATATAATATAAGAATACATAAAAATTATATTATAATATATATTATATATGCAAAATATATATTAAAATATATTTTACAACTAAAAATTCTAGGCGGGTACTTGCGGAGCAGAAGTGATACCCAGACTATATGCTGCTTGTTTTTCACATTGTCTCAAGGTTTCTCTATCGGCTCATGCGAGTTCTTTTTCAACATATTGATTATTCCAATATGTTATCTTGTCCTGGTGTTCTTGTGTGTACATCGTCAAAATTTGACGATATCTCCTGTAGGGTATACATCTTGAACACTCATCCAGATCCATTTTCTCGGAGAAAATTCTCCTCACCAATTGTTAATTATATAAAATAATAAATATAAGTTAAAGTTCTTAATAAACTCGGACTCTGATAACATTTTAGGTAAAACACTTAGTCAAATAAGCCAATTATGTGCATAAGGGTATTCTTGGTATTTTAAAAATATGAAATAACCCCAGGGGACCAGTTTTGCAACAACTTGAAACTTACAGGACCGAAATTGCTTAGGTATAAAATATATAGGACCAATTTTGCAAAAACTTTCAAACTTACAGACTAATTTTGCAAATTCAATAGTTCAGACCGAAATTGTAAATTGCTTATAGTTATAGGACTAATTTTGCAACTTTCCCCAAGTAAAAAGACAAAACATGAAGATGGAAGTATGAATAAACTATGGAAGCTTGCCCGAGCAAGGTCCCCACAACGAAGAGTCTTAATATCCTTGAAGGACAAAGACCCAAGGTGGGATTGGTCATCAGCAGATAGAGCTCCTCGGGTACTGGCATAACCTGCCAAAATCAGTGTAGTCCCAATGGGACTGGATCCATTCGCGATGGTTCACTCTACCGGAGAAGAGAGCTCGAGGACCAACACTCGCAGCAGCAACAACTTCGGCCTCCATCCTCGGCCTCTTTCCTCCTGAAGAGCCGACAGAAGGACGAGGAGCCGAAGGAATATTAGCATGATCACTGAAGCGTGAGCCAGGGCGCCTACCACCTCTTAGCGAAAATGGTGCCCCTTACTCTCTTGGGGAGAAGGGATGGCCTAACACTCCAAAGTAGGACACTCGAGCTCCCGCCAGCAGTAGACTTCCCTTTAACCCTCTCATTCTTCTTCTTCTTGAAAGCCATCAACTCTGTGATGATGTAACTCTCCTTACCTGAAAAGCAAGTAGAAGAAATAGAGCAAGGAAGCATCTGGAGGAAGTGTGAAACCAACTGAGAAGCTGTAGAGATATGTTGTGATGAAGCCCTTGGGGGTATGAATTAGCCTGTCATCTGGACCGGGGCCAATATCACAAAAGCTGAAGGAAGCTCCAGCCACTCACACAACCTACGAAGATAAGCGGAAGTCACTCGACTAGCTAATTCTCCTGGTACAATTGCTCACCTCCCGGGAGGAGGCCTATGCTGATACTTGGTGGGGCGAACCTCTTCAGAGCTATCTCCTCCGGACTCCGCCCCAGAAGACTCATCAATTGAGCTCGAATCAGGCTCAAACTCTACCTCCTCATCACCATCGAAATACAAGTCTAGAGCAAGGGGAGGAATATCAAATTCTATGGAGAAGCATGAACATGGAACTGAACCGGGAACATGACGTCCACTAACACCTCAACCTCAGAGTAGGATGGAAGAAGTACCGGAGCCCGAGATATGACTTGAAACATACGAAAACTCGGGGAACAAATGGAGAAAAATACAAGGAATGAAAGATTAAGGGGCTTGGACCGCCCCTGGGGGCGCTCTCCTCCACGCACGAGGGCACCCTTGTCCACTGTTGCTTGGTGACAATATGGGCTTGCATGGATTTTTTGGTTGTTTGCATGATTACTTACATGGGATTATGGATGGTGTGCATGGACATGAATATGTGAGCAGCTGCATGGACATGATTATATGAGCAACAACTTGATAAATTGTTAATGGGCTAAGAGGGGTTAATGGGCTAAGAAAGCTCAAACCTCGGAGGAAACATCAAACCATTTGGATGGCGCCCTCCTCCATGGGGGCGCCCTTCAGGGCTCCCTTATAGGTAGGGTGGGCAGCAGGATGGGTAGACGCGGGTACCCACCTGTCCAGACCGTAATGAGATGGGTATGGGTAGTTTTTTTTCGAATTTGGGATGGGTATGGAATGAGAAATTACTACCCATTTATATACGGGTAGGGTATGGTTTTGCCCATCGGATACCCACCACTACCCGAACCCATTTAGCGCTTATCAACTTCCATTTATTTTTTCATCTGACATTATACATTTCTTCATAGAAGCCCAACATAAATTTTTATTTTGTACAAAGAATATATAAATATGTTATTTATTTTGAATATGTGATCATATCAACTATGTTTTATCTTTGTCAACCTTGATACAACTACATGTTTGATGGTGCAGTTGTATAAATTAAATGATGTACTAATGTTGATTCTACAGTTTTAAAGAATGTATTGATTACATTAGTATTTATGTGATGCTTTTGATTTAGTTTATGAATGATGATAGTCTTTAGTGATTTACAAAATTAAAATGGTTAATTGTTATATTTATTAAGAATTTAAAATATTAGCATTTTCTTATATAATAATTAGTTTTTGGTAGGGTGTTCATTTAATAGTTATCTAATAATTATAGGTTTTTATATAAAATAAACGGGTTTTAGGTGGGTACGAGTAATACGCGGGTATCAGGAAATAGGTATGGGATGGGTACGAGTAATATATGTAGTTTTCTCATCGGGTTTAGGACGGGTACGGGGAGTATAAATATTATAGGGTTCGAGTATGGATAACCTTAAATTGGTGGATACCCTACCCATTGCCATCTCTACTCATAGGCGCCCTCGTCCGCTCCGGAGCAATTATCACCCTCATCTTAAGTCTCACCTCAAGTCTCACCTCACCTCTCACTTGTAAGAAATTTACTAAGTCTTATACAAAGCAAAAAATTTCGAAGTCGAGAGGTGGGGAAGCAAAAATTTACTCTCGGAAGACATGGTCAGAGGCTCTCATGTCAAGCGTCCTCAAGCAGTTAGAGACCCTCCAAAGGCGAGACAAGAGGCGCGAGCAGGACAAGCCAGATTCACACCGGATTAGCTCCAGCATTGCTTCATCCCTCCGCAGCACCGGAGCTGGGGGGCTTATGTTGGGGACAATAATGATATTTTATAATTTAATTAAATATAATTTATTTTATATTTTTTTATTTAATATTAATTGTCCAATAGGCTCTTGATAATTAAACCGACCCAAAGGAGTCCGGGTTTTGGCCCAAGTGGTCGTTCTCTCTTACGTGGACTGGCTCATAGGCTGATTTTCTCCTACACGGCCCACGGGGCCCATGTCCAAGGTATAAAAAGATCCATTATATTAACTGTAAGTAATTAACTCATAATTAATTATTCTCCTACGCATTCAGTATTCGTTTACTATCTTAATTCTCTATCGTTCACCGTACTAACTTGAGCACCGGAGGGGCCTTCCCAGGACAACCCCGGGGCCTTCTAAAGTTTGCGCGTGTATGTAGACAAGTTTCCAATCGAATAAGAGGATTTTGGTCAACTCAATTGACTTGGGTGATCTGCTAGAAAAAACAGCATCAGAAACAAAATGGTTTTGGGTTGAAAAACATAATTTGAATACCACTTGCGAATATGAGCATGCAAATTAGAGTTGACAACATTATGGGCCTGGCTGACTCTGCCCGAGCCTATTGGGCTTTTGGAAAAACTCAGACCGACCCAATTTTGTTTGGAGCCGCCGAAAATGCTCGGTCTTGCCTAGTCCATATGTACATTTTGTACACAAATATTGTCGGGCTGGGCTAAAAATTGGGCCAAATATTCCCAATTTTTCTCGGGTCTAGAAAATCATTACCCAGCCTAGCCCAAAACCTCGGGTGGGCTGCATTCTAATGCAAATTATGAAAAAATGGGATAAGCAACAACTTGTACTCAGCTCCTCGAATAGTGACAGCCGGTATGTATTTTGACAGAATTATACTCGTATACAAACGTGTATAAAATAACCAAGAGTGCCACCAATTTATGAATTTGTGCTTTTTTGACTTTTAGGTAGTATTTTATGTCCAATTATCGCATTTATGAAGAAAATATTTCGTGCATGCACACAAAGAAAACAAAATTCGGGGGCCCAAAAAGTTGCAAGTGCAATTGGGTTTGGTGGGCCTGAGCTCATCCAATCCTCCTCAGCAACCCACAGGCAAAGGTCATATACACCGTTCGTTGTTTTTGTAGGGCCTACAGGAGGAATTGGAAAATTTTACTTTAAAAAATACTTAATTTATTTCGTAATTCGATATTATTATAAAATTTAAACCCATAATTTCAATTTGACCATGCAAATATAAAAATATCATTCTCTAGTATGTTATTTTGGTCAGTACATTGGAGACTTGGACAAAAATGACCGACTTTGAATTGTTTTTTTAATTGTTATTCAACTTTAGGTTGTCTGTATAATTAATGAAATTAAAAATTCATGGATAAGAGTTTGCCCTATGCAACTTATACAGCGTTTTTGGGTTTGAGGAAATAGGTGAATAAGGAAAATTATATTACAAATCAATTTACCAAAATTTGGATCAGTAACTCATAAAAAATAAATTTTAATTTCCTATATATTTTTTTAGAATCAATCAATTCTATTGATCAGAAAAAAATTACAACAAATTACGAAGATCAATTTGCAAGACTTACACATGTACATATCTAAAACATAAACAAATTTTAAATTTATACAGATCTAACTGTTTCAGTAGAATCAGAGAATCGCAAAAGTCTAGACAAATCACGTACCCACATCTGCCACTAATCTTTCATTAATAGCTTATCTAAATCTCTGTACAAAACACCACAAGTGGGACACTTTATAACAACAAAAAATACGAACCACACCAATTATGGTGGCAAAAATATTCACTTATCATGGGAGACAGTAGAAACTCCACCAAAAGGAAGACAAGAACAAAACAAGAACACAATTAAAAGCGAAACTAAAAACCCTTTTCACCATCCTTAAGATAAGGGAAGAAGAAGACAAATGAGGACGATTTTGTTTAGAGTTAATTTCATACATATTTAATTTATATTGAAAGTGACAACTAAAAAAGTATTCATATTATATTTATTATATTACTAGTCAAATTGGTTTTGAATCGAGATTTGTCCATCCACGAATTCTGTACCAAAAAGAAGGAATAAAGGGGCTAATTCCAACTAAACATACGGCTGCCTTATTTGATTATATGAAATGTGATTGTGATGGAATTTTGACATTATTTTCATCAATAATATCCAGCTGACAAATAGGTTATATTTAGTTGTCTGCCTCATGGTTTTCTCAACTGTCAACTAACATCTCTACCCAATGGGTCCAAAAAAATAAAATATTGTGTGCATCATTTAACTAAGTTATGGGATTATTCCAATGAAAATTAACTTAGTAGATAAAGATGAACCTCATCCCTGAGGGCTCTCACTATCTTTGCCTTAGAGCTTTGTCGATGGGTGAATCAGTATCGCAGGATGTGCCTCAACAATTTAGGGTCAAGCTTTGTGGAGGGATGAATCGCATGATGTACCTCAACAAGTCAGAGTCTTGAGCGAGCTGCCATAGACTGAATCACCACACAAGATATCCTCATCCACCTTGTTACTAGGGGATTCGAACCTCCACGCTGCGGGTGCCACCAACAGACAACACGTACGTCACTCAGATCCTTAACCAGTTGTGCTATGCCCCGGGGCAGTTTTTTTTTGAGAAAACGAAGATATATTAATTAGGAAATCATGTCCGATACAACGAGGTCCACCAAGGGATCAGGTAACGTCCCAATCCTTGGCTCAGACCCGACCAAAGCAAAAGAATACCGAGCTAGATGATGGGCGATAGTATTGCCCGACCTCTTAACAAAACTAAAACTAGTAGACTCAAAACTAGAAGCGAAATGTTTAATATCCAAAATTAAATTTCCTAAGTATGATAAATCCTTGGACGGACACTTGAGACGGTTGATAAAAGATACATTGTCAGCTTCAATAATCACTTTGCAAAGTCCAAGATCCAGTGCAAGCAATACTCCCTCCCGACATGCAATCGCCTCCGCAATTCCAACCTCGTAAACAGTTGGCAGCAGTCTGGAGATAGTGGAAATTACATTACCTTCCCAGTCCCGCAACACTGCACCTATGCCCGTTCCCTCATTCTCTTTGACAGAAGCATCTGAGTTAATCTTAATCGTGTCACCAGGTGGTGGAACCCATAGTTCACTGGCTGTCGGACCTGCACCAGGTTTTGCTCCCCTCTCCATCGACTGTTCGTGCTCCAACAGTCGTGAAGAAGCCAACTACATATAGTGCTGGTGCAGTCTGATATTATTGTTGAAATGGAAGTCGTTACGCGCACACCATGCCCCCTCCAGACCAACATTGCGAACAACACATGCCCATCTCCGTCCCCTTGTTGCATATGGAACTCGATCCAATCCCCCAACCCCCCTTGCCACTGCATATGTTGTACGTTGATTCGGAGAGGCGAAGTCGCCCAATAAAACTAATCCCACGCACAGTCTCTAATCGCATGCTCATTCGGTTCCATCTCAAGCCAACATCTACTAAAAATGCTATCCAAATTCATCCCCCGACTATTTAAAGCGCTCTTAGTTGGAAGAATATTGTGAATACACTTCCATAAAAAAAAAATTTAATTTTTTTGGGAATAGAGAGAGCCCACATCCATCTCCAAATCCTATCCCCCCGTCTGGACAATGTGGGAAAATTGGACGCATTTTCTTTGATAGCCTTCGCCACCTTATACCCCGATTTAACCCGAGTATTTACCGTCCTTAGCGTAGTCCCAGACCAACCTGTCGTCCTTGCGCAAAATACTAAGAGGAATAGCCCGAATGGCCTTGATCTCACAAGGCAGGAAGTGATAATTCAATTTCTCAAGATCCCATTCTCTCTTAGTAGTACAAATTAAGTCAGCCACCATCACATCCGTCTCACCATTGCGAGGCCTTGATACGGGCTTAAAAGAAGGTTGTTCCAGAATCCATGGGTCAGTCCAAATAATAACTCCAGCCCCATCTCCAATATTCCATCTCAACCCACCTTCAAGGATTTTTCGACTCTCTACAATGCTTATCCATGTGAATGATGGATTATAGCCAACTGTAGCATTCCGAAAAGTGCCTCTTGGGTAGTATCGTTGCTTCAAGACTTTGGAAAGAAGGGAGCTCTCATTATTAATTAGGCGCCAACCTTGTTTTGCCAACATAGCCTCATTAAAACATTGGATATCCCTAAAACCCAATCCTCCAACGTTTTTGGGCAGACATAGTAAATTCCACGACTTCCAATGAATACATTTTTCCTCCTTCTGTTGCCCCCATCAAAAATTGCTAATGATAGAATTAATGAGATTGTATGTGTTCTCAGGGAACATAAAACAAATCATTAGATATGACGGAATAGCCTGGGCAAGACTGTATGAGAATCATTTTACCCGCCGAGGAGAGAAACCGTCCCTTCCAATCCTTCAATTTCTTCCGAATTCGATCCACTACACGTGCGAAAATCTCTTTCTTCGACCGTCCAACAACCACGGGGATACCCAGATATATATCATGCTTATCCACCCTCGGGACACCCAACTGGCTCGCAAGTGTGTCCCTAGTCGCGACATCCACACCCCTACTGAAAGATATTTCGGACTTTTCGAGGCTGATTCATTGGCCCGAAGCTCTTTCATACTCATGTATAATTTTCCTCGTCTCATCAATTTCTGTGCTATTGGCTCGACCAAAAATGATACTGTCATCGGCGAAAAAAAGATGTGACACTTCCGGAGCATTCCGACATACACGTATGCGACCACCAAATTCAGCTTTTCGGATTAATGACGAGAATGCTTCTGCACAAAAAAGGAAAAGATAAGGAGAAAGGGGGTCTCTTTGTCGGAGTCCTTGTGAGGGGTTAAAAGTTTTTCCCGGCTGACCATTTATTAGAACCGAAAAGGAAACAAAGTTAAGACATTTCATAATTGTATGCACAAAAGAAATAGGCATGCCCAATTTTAACATAACACGTTGAAGGAAAGGCCATTCAACACGATCATACGCCTTGGATATATCTAATTTAAAGGCAAACGACCCTCGTTTTTTAGCCGTATTGTGCTTCATAGCATGGAAAATTTCAAAAGCAAGGAGGGCATTGTCCATGATTAGGCGCCCCGGGACAAAAGCGGACTGTCTATGGTGAATAAGGGAGGGGAGGACAAGTTTTAGCCTATTCGCAATCGTTTTCGTGATGATTTTGAATAAAACGTTACACAGACTGATAGATTTTTAGATTTTCCATTTATTTTTATTTTATGTTTCATACCATAAATTCATTCCACGTGTAATGTATTTACTACCAGTTATATATTTTACAAAAGAAATACTTTGCACCCCACTACTACAAAAGATGCTTTTCACATCGGTTCTGGGGGACTTTTCACATCGGTTTTCCAACCGATGTGATATCAGGCGTAGTGGAAAGTGGGGGCTTTTTACATCGTTCCTAAACCGATGTAAAACAGTTCATTAACACCGGTTTCTAAAATAACCGATGTAAAAGTTTGTCGAAAACGATACGTCATGCTTGTGTTTACATCGGTTCGGCTATAACCGATGTTACTAGTGCATATTTACATCAGTTACATCGCAACCGATGTAAAAGGTGCTTTTTTTAAAAAAAAATTAATCCTGTATATAAAACAATCCCCCAACCTGTTATTGAGACCAAACATTGTCGCACGACAAAATACATCAAACTGCTCGAAACAAAAAAAAAAAACATAACAAAATCAACCAGAAACTTCTTTCATAACATGAACCATCTTCATCTCTAGCCAAACATACGACATATATCATTCAAGTTATTCTAAAAGCACTGCAAAATATATCACTCAAACAAAATCAAAGAAAACGCAACTGAATTATAAGTACAGTGGAATTCTAGCAGCACTCAAAATCATCTTTCATCATCTTTCATAACACTGAACCCCGGCTTCATCTCCAGTACAGAATCATACCGATTGTTGCAATAAATCCAAACCCCTGTAATGTGCAACATAAATGTTAACTGTTATATGCTTAGTAGTTTAATGAGTACTGTTAAGCTATACAAATGAACCAAATTAAAAATAAAAAGTAGAAAGATCTACAAAGTGAAATTTAATAAAAACCTCATCTTTCAAATAATTTCTTTTTTGCTTGTGCATGTAACTTTAAATCCTTACTACAATGCTTAATGGTGCTGCAAAAACACTCAACAGAGACATCAACACAAATCCATCCAACCACCTGAACTCGGTTTGTGTACAATACAGATAAATAAATAGCAAACTTAGTATTAATACTGCAGATGTTAATTAAATATAAAATTTCTCTTAATTAAATATAAAATTTATTTATTAAGGGCTATATTTTGCTGTTTAGATGTGCTGCTTTCATAAGAAGACAAAAAGAGGGTAAAAAACTTTCTTATACATTTAGTACATTTGAATAAATGGTAAACAACTTTTGGTAAATGCCCATGTATGTACATACACATGCATGTAGTAATGTACATGTCTGCTTTTATAGAGGTTAAACAATATGTATATATCATTGTGTTATGATAGTGTTCTGTACTTTCTTTTCTTTCTATAACAAATAGAAGTATTGAAATTCATAGTTTATTATTACCTGTAGATGGGATTTAACATGTGCTAAGGTGAGATCTTTCACATCCATAAGCTCAAGAACTGATCAACTTGGGATTTGCTCCTGCAAAATATATATATAAGGCTTAAGCGACCATCAAATATTGCAAAAAGACCAAGTTCGTTTTCAATGTTTATACCAATGATAGCACCAGAGATAAATGTTGAATTCAATGATAAAAAGGTGTCAAACCAAGGTTTATACATGTTCTATAATATGTATAAAAGAAGTAAAACATTAAACTACCTAAGAACTAACCCAAATAAAAACCAGAAAGACTGCCCGTAATACTAGAATCTCATATTGACAAAAAATAATTCTCAGAAAGACCAACTGGATGAAAGCTCTGACTATGATTATTAAGTGAAATGATTATTTGGACTCACTTGGCCGTGTTATCGGCTTTTGCTTCCTCACTATTCGGTTCCATGCCAACTGATTGACATACGTCATCAATTATGACAAACTTTGGGGGAATCCCTCCTCTCTCCAAACTGCAACAATATTATCAGATGATTAAAGGTTACATTGCTGAAATATCGTAATTTTGGCTCATATTGGTGTGCAACTAAGTTACCTTTCCAAACCCTGTTTCACCCCCTCGCAGTAACTTTGGTGTAAAAAGCATCCCATGTACACCATCCAAACCAGTTCAACATGTCTGGTATCTGAATCATGATAATAAAAGCAAGGTTTAGACCTTTTAAGACTATTTTCCCAGAATAAACTAAATAAAAACTGGAAGTTGGGAAGCATCACCAACCTTCTTTCTGTCACGGTGACCCTCCACAGTCCTGCATAAATTGGAAGTGTTCTCAATTGATTACCTCCTACATGTAACTTTTTATGAAGCATATATCAATTTATTTAAAAAAAGAAAGAAAGAAAAATGGATCTAGAGCAAATAGGAACTAACAAAATATAAACAGAGAACAAAATTAGTCTCATCATGAATTTCGGTAATTATGATAGATCTCCCATTCAGTCCTTAAGAACAATTATCATGTTTCATCTGAATTACTGATTTAATTAATTTAAAAAAGGTACCAGCAAGCATATAATCCACCACTTTGCTCCAAGAGGCAGCCAAACACAAAATGAAAACAATTAAAAACTTAAACATGATGGCAACCTAAAAAAAGAGCCGCTTGGATTTTTTTTTTTAAAAAAGTTGAACATACTTGATGGCATTTGTTATGACATCAAATGGATCAGATCCAGCTGCAACAAACACTAATGACTCCCATCAAACTATTGCACGGCAGGATCTTGTGCATACCACTTTCCAGGCATATCTCCAACTCATTGTTTGCATTTCCTTGTAGAACAGCCCTAAAATCTCCCTCTAAAATGGGCAAGAAAACAACATATAGTGATGATTGTTCTTTTCCTTCTTCACCAAAATTTCATCCAGTGAGGAAGCAAAAGCCAAACTACACATAATCGATACAAAATTGAATGGCATCATAAAGAAATATATAATAAGTGAAGATGAAAAACTTTACCAAAAAGCTTAGCTTGTGGATGAGATAACATGAATAATTTGGGATTTCAAAATTCCATCTCTATTTTCAACTGATATATCACACTCAATCGGGCGAGCCAGAGACTCGATCACCACATCGTGAAACCCAAACCCAATCGCCGTCACCAGACCTCCTATGCATTCAATATTCGGGGTTTCCACCTCGCGGCTGAGAGAAGGGCAGAGATTCTGGATGACTCGAATTCTCCAGTCGGAGGTGGATTCATTAATCAATTACTCCCCAAAACCAAAACAAGAGATTGACAAAACAAACTTACTCAGAGAAAACTGTTACAGGATCGTATTTGTAGATTTCGAGATCTTTAACGAAGTCGAACGAATGTCCAACAGCTGCAGATGGTGAACGAACGGGGAGAGAGTGAGAGATAAATTCGATTTAGGGAGAAGAGTGGGGTTTTTTTTTTGAAAAAAAGGGCACAAATTCATAAAGTTCCATGAAAGTCAATGGCATCTTCATTCGAACGAATCTTAAAAAACCATTTATACAACCCGACAAGATATCCCATGAACCCTAAATGAAAACCATTAACACCATAGGAAATAAAAAATTTAGGGAAAATTAAACAGAAACCCTAGGGTTTCCAACTCACCGGGAAAAACCAGTCTCACAGCGGCCTGAATCTCACGAGAAGTGATGGTCGGCTTCTTGTTGTACCGCGCGAGCCGAGACGACTTGGGCTTGGGCTTCTTCTCCGCCGGGGCCTTCTCGGGTGCGGCTTTCTTCTCCGCTGGCTTCCTCTCCTTTGGTGGATGCCATTGTGATTTCTCGTTGGAAGTGTAATCGTATGTAGATTCGAGGATTTTGCGAGGGAGTAGAGTGGATTTGATTTGGAGAGTAAGAGAAAATCGATTTGGGGGAGACAAATTTGAGATGTCAATCGGGTCTTCAAGGAAATGATGTATCTTTTAAAATTTACAAATAAGCCAACGCATATTTTGTTTACATCGTTTATTCTATAACCAATGTAAAAGAGTATATTTCTACATCGGCTTCTTGGACTACCGATGTAGAATTTCTTCTTTACATCGGTTCCATACACTACCGGCCGCGTAGATATCTTCTAAATAATTACAATTATGACACCGCCTCATTTTGTACATCGGTTTATGTAATAACCGATGTTAAGTCCCGTTGTTATTGTATGAAATACAAAATAAAATATTATATTAAAATATATAGAAGGTGAGAATTGGTTAGAAATAACAAGCATGGTTATAGATTATTATTTATGTGATTAATTTTTCTCAAGTTAGCATTTTGTTTAATTACCTTTAAAAAAATAACATTTGTTTAGTTTTGTTGAAATCTGGATTTTTTTACTAATTAAGTATAATTTTTTCTCAAAATTCAGAAAAAGGCAAATATAAATAATTATTTGCATCCCACTTACAAAATTTGTTCATATTCTGCTTTCCATGGAAAAATAATGTAATTCACCTAACTAGCACTTGCTTTGTTGATGACGGACATGGGAAAGTATGTCAATTCCTTGTAACATTTATTTCATTACCTCATTTCTTTCTTTCTTTGTTATTTGGTTTTATGTTTTTAACTTTGTTATCGGAGTAGTCTTCGTCCATTTTATGGAAATATATATCATCTATTTCCTCTTTGTGAGTGAAAGTTTTGTTCTCTCATCTCTTGTGAAAGTGTTTTTATTGGGTCATATGTCGATTATTTGCTTGGATGTGTATGAATGTTTTTCGTTAGAATTGCAGATTTTTGGGAAATTTTGGATTCTTGTGGTTTAAACAGTAATTCTATAGAGATTTGTTGTCGTTTGATCTTGATCCAAAACCTTCAATGTTGTTTTTCATCTTCTTCAACTTTCCTATTTTATTTCTTTAATCACCAACTGATTTAGGAAAGTAAATCAGATGTACCTGACCTAGGGACCCACAAAGCGAGGTGAAGTGTATTCCACGACGACGACGGCCAAGGATCCCCAAAAAGCTAGGTGAGGTACTTTGTTCGAGGTACACAAAAGAACACACGTTAAAGTAGCCGGGATGGCTCCCAGGCTAAGGCCTCCGATGCCTAAGTCGAATCGGTAGTTGAGGTACTTAGAAAGCTAAAGAGCGAGGTAATTTAGAATAATGACAAGTTACCTTTTACCTTGAATTTCGTGTCAGTATTTATAGATCGCTTTCACCGGGTAAGGCGGATCACCGTACACGTGGCGCCCGATCGATGGTGTGTGGTTCGCGGGCGACCCGACCCGGGCATTTGGGTCGGGTCGGGACCCATATAAAAAGCCGCGGATCCTGGGGGTATTTTGGTAATTTCGCGAGGCGAGGTCAAGTTGGTCAACTCGACCTAGGCGAGGCTATAGTGGTAATTTCCACATCATTTACTCCCCCAGTTACTTTAGTAATTTATTGCTGAAGTGACTAGATTCAGGTCCTCGAATTCGAAGCGACAAGGAGCCCAAGCCATTGAATTCGAAAAGACCCTTCAATCTAAGCCGTTGAATTCGAACAGCCTTTTAATTGAGACCGTCGATTTTCCCGCCCTTCTCTCTCTATATATAAGATAGTTTTTCAAACCTTTACTTTTCACATTTCTCATCCCGATCACCTCATTTGCTCGGCTCGTCTACGACTGGGATCTTGACTTCGTGCTCATCCACTCCACTTGACTTAGAGGTAGGTTCTCTCTCTCTACTCTAAATTTTCTTATTCTTTTATGGCGACCCCTCCTCCTGTCTACACGGCCTTCTAGCTCGTGGTCGAACTCTGGTTCGTCCTCGAACTCGGGTCGTCGACTCGGCTCGTCTTCGAGCTCTTCTCTTCCACTCCGGGCGACCCATATCCCCCTCCTCAAAATAGGGTATCCCGCGAGGCCACCCCTGGACGACTGGAACAAATCGCCCCGGGCTTTACTTTGGTCCCGGTCTCCATTCACGATGTAAGCACCATTAGGAAAAACTTCTTCATCCCCGCTTCGCTAAATCATAATTCCTACGCGCGTGATAGAATAGACAAACCTCCTCCTCCATTTGTTTAGCCTTCCACCCTTGCTAGCCTCGGCGGGCCTTAGATTCCCTTTGGCTCGCCCCATTGTTGATATTTTGAGAGGGCTCGATATTTGCCCCGCTCAGCTCGTCCCAAATTCCTACCATCACATTGTAGGTTTTGTCATTTTAATGAAGCATTTCGGCGAGGCCGCCTCGCTTTCTTATTTTTGCGAACTATATGCCATCAATTCTTCTACCACCACCACTAACTCCGGATTCTTTTACATATTGCCTCGTACTAACCGAAAATTTTTACATCGGGTTCCTTCCTCGGTGTGGCCTTGGAAAGATAGGTTCATATTCATTCGAGCTCCTGTTGAAAATCCTTGGGACCTACCTTCGGATTGGAGATTGAGCCGACCTCGTCCTCGAGGCTTGCCTCCTGTTTCTTGGGGCGCCGACTTCATTTCCCTGTTGACCCAAAATTGGTATGAGGCTTGCGACCTCATTACCGAAGAGGTTTTGTCCCTTGTCGGCCTTAGCCCCGCTCCTCGCCATGAAGCTCTAACTCTTGGTAATTTATTTCTTTTAAAGTACTCCAGTTCGCCTACTCCGCTTATACTGATGTATTTTCTTCGCTTGTGCAGATATGGCGGTCCGATCTGCCGTTCTTGAAAAGGCCCTCGCCAATAACAAGGAAGCCTTGCTAGCTCGCAAGCGAGCCCGCCAAGAGGCTGCTGCTTCGGACTTACCATTGGGCGTGGTCGCAGCTTCGGCCCCCTCCGTGACCATAGCCTTCGACCCCGCTCCCGAGGTGCCACTCAAGAAAACCATCAAGGCCTCGGGTAGCAAGCCGAGGGAGGACAAGGGAAAAAAGGTGGTTGAAGGTTCTGCTCCAAAAAGGGCAAAAATTCGCAAGGCTAGGAGCTCGCCTGATTCTATGGGTGCTTCCCCCGGGATGCTAGCTCACGACGAGCTCGAGCCTACTGATGCCAACCTCCCCACCGTTGATCAAATGATGATGTGGTTGAACCGGAGCGAGTCCCATCTCCCGTGGCTCGGCGGCTCGCGCTCGAAGGCTCACGACCTTAGGCCTCGTGTTCGCGAGCTTGCCATGCCTCGCACCATTCCGAATCGAATATTAGCTCGCGGAGCTCGGTCCTCGAGACGAAGGTCCGGGGAGGATTCTTCGAATCAGTATAACTATACTACCCTCCCCACCGACCAATTTGCCTTGATGACCACGGGTTCACCCGCCTCGAAGAGTTGGCGGCTCACGAGGTCATGTCGGTATGTGAATGTATTTAAATTATCCAACTCTGTTTCTTCGCTTTTATCTCGCTTCGCCACCACTTACTTCACCCTTTTTTTTTAAACGACTTTCGCCCTGTTGCACCAAATGGCGCTTCGCGGTGCCGATTGGAAGCACCAGAACGAGGTGTACATTAATCACCGTGAGCGAGGTCCACGCGAGCTCCGAATCCCGAGGCGGATAAGGCAAAAGCCGTCGAGGAGGCTCGAGCCGAACTCCTCAAGGAAGTAGTGACAAAGCCCGACTTGCTTGTCTCAAAGCGAGCTCGGAACTCGCGAGGTGCACCACATCAAAGAGGTGGCGATTTTTTTGAAAAGGTCGGAAACAAGGCCTTGAAGAATATCTCTCATCCGAAGAGCATAAGGCTTCGCTAGCCTCGTCTCGTCTTGCACGGTCCAATCCTTTCTCCGATCCTCGTCTTGCGAAAACTCATTGCCGAGCGAGCCGTGGTGTACCTCTTTGATGGCTTCGGCGGTCTTGCGAGCAGGAAATTAAGAAGGAAGCTTTTAAGGCCGATTTCGACCCCGACAAGCTTGACCCCCTTTGAGAAGGACGAGTCGAAGCGGACATCGGCGAAGCGAAGCGAGGTGGGTAGCTCGCGTGATGTAGAGGTCGTCGATGAAGTGGAGGAGGTCGATGAGTTCACCGATCTCGTGAAACCTCTTTTAGCCTCCTAGGGCTTTTTATGTAAATAATTGAAGTATTTAACTTAGATGTATTTTTATTCACAATCTCATCGCCTCTTAATGTACTTCAAATTTTACTCCGTTTTTGTGTCTTACTTTTGCCTTACTTCGCTTGTGTGTCACTTCGATGTCTTTGCACTTCGCTTTTATATGTTGCATGGACTTTACTTCGCTTCGCTCTTTTCTTCTACTTTGTCCCTTGGGTCTAGGTTTCTTCATGAGGCTAAGCCTCCCGGCGAGGCTAGGTCCTGCATGAGCCCAGTCCCTTTGTTGGGACCATTGTGAGCTTTGCCCCCTAAAAGGGAGCTTATGGTCTAGATCCTTCGTGGGATCGTCTTGGGCCTGCTAGCCTTTTAGGGGATTAACTTATAGCCTAGGTCCCTTTGTTGGGACCATTGTGGGCTTTGCCCGACCCTAAAAGGAGCTTATGGCCTAGATCCTTCGTGGGATCGTCTTGGGCTTGCTAGCCTTTTAGGGGGCTTAACTTATGCGAGCCTAGTCCCTTTGTTGGGACCATTGTGGGCTTTTGCCCGGCTAAAAGGGAGCTTATGGCCTGGATTCTTCGTGGGATCGTCTTGGGCCTCGCTAGCCTTTTAGGGGGCTTAACTTATGAGCCCAGTCCCTTTGTTGGGACCATTGTGGAACTTTTGCCCGACTAAAAGGGAGCTTATGGCCTAGATCCTTCGTGGGATCGTCTTGGGCCTGCTAGCCTTTTAGGGGCTTAACTTGCGAGCCTGGAGTCCTTTGTTGGGACCATTGTGGGCTTTGCCCGGCTAAAAGGGAGCTTATGGCCTAGATCCTTCGTGGGATCGTCTTGGGCTCGCTAGCCTTTTAGGGGGCTTAACTTATGAGCCTGGTCCTTTGTTGGGACCATTGTGGGCTTTGCCAACCTAAAAGGGAGCTTATGGCCTAGATCCTTCGTGGGATCGTCTTGGGCTGCTGCTAGCCTTTTAGGGGCTTATCTTTAGTGCTTCGTTTGCGACCCTGAAACACTAACCGATTTGTGCAAAAAGGTAAACATTGCAGGTGAAATTCCATCTTCTTTCATTGATGATTGTTTTTCACATAAACCTTCAATTCTTCCAAAATTAAGTTAAGTACATAAAGTAGATTAGTTATGCAACATCAAGTATAGAACCTCCTTAAGTTATGAATGTTCCAGGGCCTTGGGAGCTCCTTTCCTTGCATGTTTTCTAGTCTGTAAGTTCCCCTCTTCAACACTTCAATTACCTTAAAAGGTCCTTCCCAATTTGCCTCCAGCTTCCCCACATGTTTGGACACTTCCACTTTTTTGAGCACTAGATCCCCTACTTGAAAGCTTCGCTCATGAACCTTTTTGTTGTATGCATTTTTCATCCTTCCTTTAGCTGCTTGGATCTGAATAAACGCTTTGTCTCGCTTTTCTTCAATGAGCTCGAGCTCGAGCTCTCTAGCTTCCCGATTGCTCTCGGGCTCGTACCGAGCGACCCAAAGCGAGGTTTCACCAATTTCCACCGGCACGATTGCTTCCGACCCGTACACTAAACTGAAAGGCGTTTCTCCCGTTGAAGTCCGTGGGGTCGTTCGATATGCCCAGAGGACTCCGGGCAGCTCGTCTACCCAATACGACTTCGCTTCCTCTAGCCTCGTTTTTAAGTGGTGTAGAATAATTCTATTTGCGACCTCGGTCTGCCCATTTGCCTGAGGGTTCCCCACAACTGTAAAATTTTGCTTCACTTTATATTCTTCACACCACTCCCTAACCTTCTTTCCTTGAAATTGAGTGCCATTATCTGATATTAAGATTCTGGGAGCCCCATACCTACACGCAATATTTTTCCACAAAAAATTCATGACTTCGGTTTCCGTTATCTTAGCCACCGCCTCGGCCTCGATCCACTTAGAAAAGTACTCCTTTGCCACAATGATGAATTTCTTCCGGGCCTAGCCACCGAAATGGACCCAAAATATCTATTCCCCACTGATCAAAAGGACAAGCAATGGGAATCGTTTCCAACTGGGTCGCTGGCTGGTGAGTTAGGTTCGCATGGAAATGACACTTTGTACATTTTTTAACAAACTCCATTGTATCATTTGCTAAAGTTGGCCAAAAGTAACCTTGCCGGATCACCTTCTGGGCAAGTGCCTTTCCTCCCGAGTGGTTACCACAGTTGCCCTCATGAATCTCCCTCATTACGTACATCGCCTTCTCCGGCCCGAGGCACTTTAGCAACGGTCCTCCTACTGATCTTTTATACAGCTCATTGTCTATCATTAGGAACCGGGACGCTCTAACTTGGACCCTTCTAGCTTTTATCGGGTCCAACGGTAACGCTCCATTTTCTAGGAAATTTTTCAAGTCTTCCATCCAATCGATTGGTGCATCAATTGCACAAACCAGAGCCTCGCTTGGATACTGCTCGATGGGACCTTGCTCCACTAGCGAGTCCGGCTGCGTCGCTATCAACACGATCACCTTCCTCGAGTTATTACCACTTACAGCACTTGCGAAGCGAGCTAAAGCATCGGCTCGCTCATTTTCATCACTTGGGATCTGCTATAGCTGAAAAAATTCGAACTTTTCCATCAACCGCTTCGTTTTCTCCAAATAGCTAGCCATGGATCGATCCTTGGCTTCAAACGAACCCTCAATTTGCATTGCCACCAATTGGGAGTCAGTGTAAGCTATCAACTTCTTAACATTGCACTTCTGCGCCATTTTTAATCCGGCCAACAGAGCTTCGTACTCGGCCTCGTTGTTTGTCACCTCGAATTCGAGGCGAAGTGCCACTTCCACCTCGAATGAGTTAGGCTTCTGCAACAAGATCCCGGCTCCGCCTCCAGTAGCCACCGCCGACCCATCCACATGCAGTAGCCATGTCACCTCCTCTTTTCGATCTTCAATTTCCGACCCATTTGCCTCGCTAACGAAGTCGGCCAGGACCTGAGCCTTCACCGCCGTTTTACTTTGGTATTTAATATCAAATTCCCCCAACTCCACGGACCATTTCACTAGGCGACCTGACAGCTCGGGTTTTTCTAACACTTGTCTCAGTGGTTGATTCGTGAGGACAATAATCTGGTGGGATTGGAAGTAAGGTCGCAACTTCCTAGCTGATACTACCAAGGCCAGAGCCAGCTTTTCGGTCTCTAGATACCTCTCTTCAGCTCCCTGCAACAACTTGCTCACGTAATAAACTGGGCGATGAACTCCCTCTTCGTCTCGCACCAACACCGAGCTCACGACTCGCTTCGAAACGGCTAGGTATAAAAATAGAGCCTCTCCTTTTTTAGGTTTGGATAGTAAAGGTGGAGACATAAGGTATCTTTTCAAATCTTCGAACGCCTTCTCACATTCCTCCGTCCATTGAAAATTCTTCATATTTCTCAAAGTGTTGAAAAAAGGAAGGTTGCGATCACCGACCTCGAAATGAACTCCGTTCAACGAGGCAATTTTCCCCAATGAGTTCTTTGTCTTCATTGACCGTTCTAGGTGAACCCATTTCCATAATGGCTTTTATCTTCTCCGGGTTCGCCGATCCCCTCTCATGCACCATGAAGCCCAAGAATTTTCCACCTCGCACTCCGAAGGTGCACTTCGCCGGATTTAGTTTCATACCATAGGCTCGCATTATTTTGAAAGCCTCCCTCAAATGCTCGAGGTGATCCTCTTCCACCACACTTTTTACCAACATATCATCAACATACACTTCCATTGATTTGCCAATTTTCTCTCTAAACATGAGGTTGACTAACCTCTGATAAGTAGCTCCCGCGTTCTTTAGCCCAAACGGCATTACCATGTAACAATAAACTCCGTTCTCTGTCACAAACGAAGTCTTATCCCTGTCTTCCTCCGCCATAAAAATTTGGTGATATCCTTGGTAAGCATCCATCATGCTAAGCAAGGCACATCCCGCCGTAGAGTCTACCAAGAGGTCGATGCGAGGTAGGGGTAGGGATCCTTAGGGCATGCCTTATTCAGATCCGTGAAGTCTGTGCACATCCTCCATTTGTTGTTAGCCTTGGGCACTACAACTACATTTGATAACCACTCAGTGAACTGAATTTCCACAACATATCCCGCTCCCAACAATTTGTTCACCTCGTTTTCTATAATTTTGTTTCTTTCTCTTCCAAAGCTTCGCTTTTTCTGCTTCACTGGCCTCGCTAACGGATCCACATTAAGTCGGTGAACCATCACCTCGGGATCTATGCCTTGGAAATCAGAAGGTTTCCAAGCAAAAATGTCCACATTCTCCCTTAGGAATTGAATCATCAATACTTCTAGCTTCGAGTCCATTTGCGACCTATCTTAGTGAACTTATCTGGGTCGCCGCTCGAGCTCAATCACTTTATCTTTGCTCCGTTGGCTCGACCTATACTCCGCCATTGTCCTAGCTTTTTTAACCTTATCCTTTTCTTTTTTACTTAGCCCAGCTTCTTCTTCGCGTGTTATTTGCTTTATTGTTCTCATTTCTCTCCCTTCCTTCTTCTTTTTTAGAGAAACGTTATAGCACTCTCTAGCCATTTTCTGATCGCCTCGTACTTCGCCTATTCCTCTTGCTGTAGGGAATTTCATCTTCAAATGATAAGTGGACACCACACAGAGCTTGAAATTGATTCGATCAAGGTCGCCCATGATCACATTATAAGCAAATGGGGCGTCTACTACCAGGTACTTGACCATGATTGTCTTGCGGCACGGCGCTTCGCCCAACGAGGTGGGGAGATCAATGGTTCCTAGGGGAACCACTTCGCTTCCTCCAAACCCCATCAACGGAGTATCAACCGGACGTAAGGCAGTTACATCTAGTTTCATCTTCCTCAATACATGCATAAATAATATATCCGCCGAGCTCCCATTATCCACCAATACTTTTTGTACGGCGAAGTTGGCGATATCCATCGTAATTACCATCGGGTCGTTTTGGCCTGCCTCGACCCCCGCGAGGTCACGACCATCAAACGTAATAGGGCTAGAGTTTTGGACGCTCATGACCTTCAGTTTCTTCTTAGAATCATGGGTGAGGTTACGTGCATGCTTTCTTTTCGCACTCTGTGAATCACCTCCACTAGGACCTCCCCGCTATCATATGTATAACCCCCTACGAGGCAAGTTATCTTCTTCCCCGATTTTGCCTGGCCTGAGAGCGTTCCTCGGGCATTCTTGCCTATGTCCTACCTCATGGCGACCTCTCGGCGACCGACTTCGCAACTTGCGAGCCGGTGATCTTCGCCTAGGGTCTCGGTTAAGTACATCTCGTTCTTCTTTCAAAACAAAATTTTGTAAGTAATCTTCTTTGGATGAGCCTTTCAATTTCATCTCGCAATTGGATGCGATCCTCATATCATGGCCATGGTCCTTATGGAAGCGACAATATTTATCCATGTTTTCGACCGAGGTCGTCTTCATCTTTTTTTGGCCACCTTAGCATGTCGATTCGCTCTATGGCCATTAGAGCGTGACTTCCTCGGCGCGTTCAACAAAGTATATCTATTGTGCCTCATCATCACCGGGCGATCTTGATCGGACCTCGGTGCAGCCTCTCTCGACCCTAAACCGAAGCCTCTCTCTAAGATCCCTCCCCTCGCGTGGAGCCCGAGCCACTTGTGACCACTCCTGGTCTTTAAGGGCATTCATCTCCTCCTCTTGTATGTATTTACGGTCACTTCCATTAATCGCTCCTTATTGACAAAGGCGGTTCGCGAGCGGCGCTGCTAATGGTCCTTTTTGCAATCGAGGATAAGGATATTAGTCATCATGTCGATTCGCATATCTTGTACCTCAATGCTTCATCATTGAACCGATTTATGAATTCCCTGAGCGACTCTTTCACCCCCCTTTATAGTGAACAAATGCGGGCCGACCTTCGAGCTCGCTTTTGGAATCGGTATATAAGAACTTTCGAGCACTGTTCGTAAGAAACCACGATTCTCTGGTAATCCCATGAACCATTCTGTGCCTTTCCTGGTCGGCGTTGTGATGAATATTCTAGCATTCATGGCATCCGATCGCCCATACAATTGCATCACGTGGTCGAAAGCGGTGAGATGTTCTGAGGTCCCTATTCCCATCATATTTCGGGAGATCCTGGAAGCTTGAAGTTCGGCGTGACCACCTCGGCTAGGATCTCGGGAGAAAATGGAGATCCCCTTTTCTCGCAAAGCGGATGTTACTGACTCCCTCCACCTCAAGTCATCCGGTTGTCGAGTAACATGCTCGATTTGTTCACTCGGTTCGTGTATGTCCGTGGCTTATTGATCGGTTCGCCCTACGACCTCCTCCGTCTCCTCATTTGGTGGCCCGACAAATTGACTAGCCACCTCTTCCAAATCGACTAGACTTCGTTCGTTTTTCCACATTCCCCCATTCCCTGGGGGGACCTCGGGAGGGCCTCGTGGCTTCTTTGCCGCTTTCTCCCTATCCTCCAACATTTTTTTTTCGGCCATTTTTTCTCAAAGTCACTAGCCTTCATGTGAATCATCTGCTCCTCCTCCCGAGCGAAAGATGGTCCCGCGAAGTGAAGCGGGCGAATTGGTGATGTTTCCCTGGGAGGGTCCTCCACGACCCACGAGGTGTCTTGGACACATGCTTAGGTGTTTCCAATAACTTCCCCGGTGTCTCCTCCATCTTTAGCTAGACCTCTTTCCCACAGACGGCGCCAACGATTTAGGAAAGTAAATCGGATGTCTGACCTAGGGACCCACAAAGCGAGGTGAAGTGTATTCCACGACGACACGCCAAGGATCCCCAAAAAGCTAGGTGAGGTACTTTGTTCGAGGGTACTGAAGCAGAACGCACGTTAAGCGTTAGGCTTTGGCGGGATGGCTCCCGGCTAAGGCCCTCCGATGCCTAAGTCGAGAATTAGGTAGTTGAGGTACTTATAAAGCTAAAGAGCGAGGTAATTTAGAATAATGACAAGTTACCTTTTACCTTGAATTTCGTGCGTATTTATAGATCGCTTTCACGGGTAAGGCGGATCACCGACACGTGGCGCCCGATCGACGGTGTGGTTCGCGGGCGACCCGACCCGGGCATTTGGGTTGGGTCGGGACCCATATAAAAAAGCCGCGGATCCTGGGTGTATTTTGGTAATTTCGCGAGGCGAGGTCAAGTTGGTCAACTCGACCTAGGCGAGGCTATAGTGGTAATTTCCACATCACCAACCAAACATTATATATTGCTTACCGATGCATTTCTATAATAATACATACATTTCATAATACCTTACATCAAATTCCTCTTACCCCATCACCCCGAAAGCTCCCCAATCACTAAACAAATATACTCTAAATGTATTACGTAATGACGTTGTATTTTTTCTACAATTTATTGAATACAACTTATTCGTTGTCAACAAATAAAATAAAAATCCTTGGTGCATTTTCCATAAAAAGTGTGAGTTGGGCCGGTAATTATTTTTATCGTATTAATTGAAAAATATGTTTTCATCTACAATATCAACTTTAAAAAAAGTATACAATTATTGCATTTATTAATATTAAAATTTTCAAAGCGTCTTTTTCAAATCACAATATTATGCTAAGATAGTATTATCTTATCGAAAATCGTTAAATCACTATCTAAATACAATATTTGCCACCCCCTATTGTTGGTTTAACATAGCTCACCAGACACCAAAATTTAATTATGTCCAAACTAAAATGTGGGCAAACTAAATATGGCAGATACTCGTCTTTTTCTTCAAGCTATTGAATATTAATTGAGCGACTAAGCAATATGCTGTGTTTTAGAGTTACATAACCAACTTTGTGTGCTAAACTGGTGGTTTATAAACAACACCTACTCACCGATTTCAAATTTTTTATTTTATTTACTCAAATCTATTTTATATTTTAATTTTTCAATGTATGACACATGCTACAAGAAAAATATATAATTTGAATTAATTTTCCTATTTTTATCAATTTTAAAAACAATAAAGGAAATTTGAGGAATTATTTGTTTTAAACAATATTGTGTAATTTGCTTACTTAACTTTTTATACATTTTCTTGTGGTTGATTGATCAAGTCATGATTCATGAAAGTGAGACGTACTCGAATTTCACCATTTTATGAAGTGATTATTTTGATCACTGATATGTATTCAGTATTTAGATTATATACACATATAAGTTTAATGGTTCTGATTTTTATTGACATGGTATTTCCTATTTAGGTTGCAGAACTTTGGATTTGTTAGATTTACAAAACGAGTGAATATTGGACTTTAATTTTATTATAGTAATATAATTTAAAATAATTAGTAAAAAATAATAAATAAATTTTATCATAAAGTCCTTAATTCAAAAGTCTTCGATATAAAGACAAAAGAAAGAAACATGCGCATTACAAATAGAGATATCAATGTGTTCGGGTAAGACCCGGATCCAAATCGATACCGTCTCATTTGGGCGGACATGGGAAAAAAAACAAATGGGTATGGAGTGAATAACATGTATTGATTTTCAGACCCGGATGAGTCTTAGTCGGGTAATGGGTTTAGTATGACCAAACCAATATTGGACCCATAGAATTTATCTATACATAAAGTGTATGTATTATTGTTTAAGAGATCCTGATTTATATATATTGTTGGTGCTTATTTCATAAAATTTTTTATAAGAGCATCACCAATGGGGGGTTTTTGGGGGAGGTTTTTAGGAAAAAAAACCTATGGAAAAAACCTCAAACCATTGTGGTGAGGAGGTTTGAGGTTTTTAAATACAAACCAAGTTTTTTGTGGGGCCCATAAAATTATTGTGAGAGGAGTTTTAAGAAATGTAATGGAATTGTGGGGCCCATAAAAAAGTTGTAGGAGGTTTTTTGATTGTGGAGAATATAATGAGGTTTTTTGCTTTTGATGTGGCAGTGAAGTGACAATGTGGGATCCGCGAAAAAGCAGGTTTGTGGTAAAAACCACTGATGATGCTCTAATATCTACAAAATTAGAGCAAGTCTCTTGTGAGACAGTCTCACGGATCTAAATCCGTGAGACGGACCTCCTAAGGGTTCCGTCTTGAGAACATGAACCATGAAAATAAATTTAAAAACAATAATGAACCATGAAGAAACAAAAATAAACCCTAAAAACATGAACCATGAAGAATAAACCCGAAAAACAAAAATAAACCCAAAAATAAAAAATAAACCTAAAAAAACTAAAAATCCTAAAAACCCAAATCAATTAAAAATAAACCCAAGAAACAAAATAAACCCTAAAAAACAAATATAAATCCTAAGAAAAATAAAATCTGAAAAAAAACCTTTAAAACTTTGTGTAAGGGCTCCGTCTCACGGATCTAAATACGTGAGACCGTCTCACGCAAGTTTTTGCCACAAAATTATATAAATATCACATTTGACATAATTTATGATTATGAGTAAAAATCATATAAATTTAGCTAAAAATATAAATTAACGGATCTAATGAGTGTAACAAATCATAGATTTTCTTAATGATAGGTTCCTCGCAAAACCGATCCATTGACATCCCTAGTTACCAATTTACCATTCCTCGTGAAAAATCACGCTGAAAAATGAAAATACAGCGCCACCGTATTTCGGTGTTCATCACTCACTTCCACGTGTGTGTCCATCTCACCCTCCTTCCGTGCCTCCATTCGTCACCCCATCAAAACCCTCCTCACCTTCCATCCAACTTAAAAGCTCCCCTCCTCACACCACCTGTGGTTCTCTCTCTGTCTCTCTCCTCTCTCTCCTCTGTTTCTGTAGAGAGAGAAAGAAAAAGAGCAGAGCAAAACAACAAAATCACAACAAGAAAATCTCTTCTCTTAATCTCCGTTCGCCGTTCACCTAATTCTAATTTACAATTTCTGCATTTTCTATATATATATATACACGTACCACATATACATACACACCGCAGTTCCCTTCTCCGGAATTTGATCTGTTCTTCATAATTTGTGAGCAATGAAGCTTAAGAACCCTTCCAATTCCGCCTCGCAAAGCCTGACCTCCTCCGACACGCACCTGCTCGTTCGTGAGTCTCTCCGCATCAGTGCTAACCTTGCCTCGGCGGCTCCGCCCTCGCCCGGCCCGGCATCGGTGGCGGCTCAGGAGCGGGCGTTGGTACAGGATTCCCGCTTCGGTGGACTCGTCAACGATCAGTTTGTGGATTCGAGCTTGAGATTGATCTGCTGCGAGGAGGTTGAGGGCAGGCAGTGGCAATACTTCGCCGAGAATAATAATAATATTGGCGTCAGGAGTAGTGGTTCCAAGAAATTGAAGAAGAATTCTATTCGTGCTGTCAGTTTGCAGACTCACCAGGCCCCCGTTGATGTCAGTTTTTCTATTAATTCTTCTTTATATATATACATATATATATTTATATATATTCTCTAAATTTCTTATCGGTGCATTGGTTGCATTTGTGAACATATTCATCTATCACAATTACGAGTCCCTACACTCTTCCCCTCTAAATTAATTGTTTGATTTTAATGTAACTTATTTTGGAATTTCTAGGATTTTATTTTAGGAGCTAATTGAGAGATCTCTAAGCAACAAGATAGAAAGTTGAAAACTTCTTGATTTTCTCTTTGCTGTAAAAGAACCACTTTAGCTCTTGGAGTGAATGAATTGTTTTGTTAATAAATTTATTCAGTGTGAGTAATTATATTTTATGAATATGAAACTGTTGCATTATTGTGGAGCTCTTGGTGTTTGATAATGCTAGTCTTAGTTAAACATTAGACAGAGAGTTAACTTTTAATAGAGAAAATGGAAGAAGGAATTCTTAACTACATTATTACATCTCTTCTTGTATCCGCATCATGCGAGGCCACATATAACTACTCATAACCCACCCTCAGACCCCTCGTAAAATGTTTTACATAACAAATAAAGAAAAAAAGAAAAATAGCGGAGAAGGGAACTGCATCACTAAAATTTTAAGATGAAAATCTTCGTCATGAGTTAACTTCTCTTTACTTGATTTATGTTGTTTATGTGTTCCAGGAGTTGATGGCATTTATAAGGTCCTATGTTGTCCCAGAAGGTTTTCCTGACAGCGTGACACCTTCTTATGTGCCATACATGACATGGAGAGCTTTAAAGGTACACTTATAATATATTAATGGTATCAAGAAAGCAATTATCTTTCAGCATTAAATGCTTCCACAGTATTTTGTCGAAAAATGGTTTCCCAGTATTAGTTGTGGTCGGCTGCTCCAGTATCACAATAGTGATGTTGTTATGGTTGTAGCATTTCTTTGGCGGAGCAATGGGTGTTTTCACAACACAATCACTCCTTGGTTCACTTGGAGTATCCAGAAACGCGGCATCAGGTGCTGTAGCTATCAATTGGATTCTCAAGGTATGCATTAGAACTGACATGAACAATTATCTTGTTATGAAGTGCTTCATTGTATAAAATTCGAACGTCATACAACTTTTGGGGTTATTACTGCATTATCTAAAGATGCCACATGTTTTTTCATGTTCATGTGTCTGAAGCCTTGTGATTTCAGGATTTTTTGAGGCAAATGTTGTGGCAAAATATCACCTATCCGGATGTATGAAATCTCATTATTTACTTATGGTTACATTTCGTCATAATAGAAAACCAAATGAAATTAAGTGAATTGTGCAGCTCGAGCTACCCTCATGATGTCAGTTTTTTTTTAGGCAAATGTTGTGGAAAAATATCACCTATCCGGATGTATGGAATCTCATTATTTACTTATGGTTACATTTCGTCATAGTAGAAAACCAAATGAAATTCGTGAATCGTGCAGCTCGAGCTACCCTTGTTCTTAAAGGAATATATGTCGTGTTACTTAACATACAAAATACTTCTTTTGCTATTCAACTTTTTAAGTTTTGAATAATGTATTAAACTCAGTTGATCTAACTTTAGAATGTAAAATATGGCTCATTATAGGACGGCGCTGGACGGGTTGGAAAGATGCTTTTTGCTCGCCAGGGAAAGAAATTTGATTACGATCTAAAGCAGGTATTAAATTGTTCAATTTTGTGGTGAAAGAGGACAATTTAGTGTTTCACAATGTCTCCGAAGACACTTCTTTATATTCTCATATTTTGGATTTCGTTCAGCTTAGGTTTGCTGGTGATCTGCTAATGGAGTTAGGAGCTGGAGTAGAGTTGGCAACTGCAGCTGTTCCCCATCTATTTCTTCCATTGGCATGTGCTGCCAATGTGGCTAAGGTTTACGACGCGACTATGCTGTTCACTTGTCAGTATCTAGCAATGCTGGAAAATTAACTCCATACATTTGTCTTGGTTTGCTCATAGAATGTTGCTGCTGTGACATCAACTTCAACTCGAACCCCAATCTACAAAGCCTTTGCTAAGGGAGAAAATATTGGAGATGTGACTGCCAAGGGAGAATGTGTCGGAAATATTGCTGATCTGGTAGGCTTGTTCAGTAGAGACACATTGTTCATGATCTCTATTTTCTGCAATTAAATTTCACATCACCAAGCAACTGCAGCCAGAAACTCTTTCCATGCATAATTTCCAAGTTGAATTTACATGGTGTATTAATCTGCAGTTTCTCAAATAAGCTCCGTAATGCTGTCTTTTTTTTTTCTTCATAAAGCATGTTCTTTGAGTTTGGTAATTCTATTTTGGACATATATTTATAACTTTTGTGATTTGTTTGCTATAAATTGCTACAGATTTTATATTTGCCAAATTCAAGTTGTTTGGGTAAAGAGAGATTGTTTTGTAATTCCTTGCAAGGGCTTGGACTGGGAATAACATGATCGGAATCTGATTCATTTATTCTGCACCATGCTTTCACTAAGAAAAGTTTCTTGTGCCGAAGAGGTTATGGAGATTCTGCAATGCCAACCAATGATGGGCTGATTGGGTTGGGGGGAGGTGGTTAGGGTCTAGTGACAAATGCTCAGTGCAAATATTTACAAGCATTAGCAAAATTGTCATTGAAAAGCACCCTCAATCTCATCACCTTCAGATTTAAGGATAACAAGTACAGAATTTGTAATTTAAAGGATTTTATGTATTCAAGCTTTGTCTTAAATATTGACTTCCCAAATTGCATACTATAATAGTCTTGCTTCATATGCATTGTTTAAGCATTTCCATTTGAGTTGGAACTAATTACAGAAATTCTTTCTCGTGAAGCTTGGAACTGGACTCAGCATAATGATTGCCAAAAGAAACCCATCCTTGTTCACCACATTTGCTCTGCTGTCATGTGGATATGTGATGAGCTCTTATCAAGAGGTTGGATGATGTGAATCTCTTCCCATCCGTCTTCCTTTATAACTCTATATTATTCTATCTTACAATATTGATTGAAATTGTGTCATGTATCCTTTCAGGTCAAATCTGTTGTTTTGCATACACTAAATCGTGCACGATTCACTGTGGCAGTAGAATCCTTCCTGAGTACAGGTGAGATGGGTGCATTGTTTCTTCCTTTTCTTCCTCACTCTCTCCATGGCTCTTCCTTCTCTGTGTGTTATTTCACTTTTGTGGGAACATATATGTCATATAGATGTTGCTCTAAATGGTACGTGGAAAGGAAGAATAGGTATAAAGAAGATAGGAAAGAATTGTTGGGAAAAAAGCGATATTGTTTCCAGAGACGTGATTGTGGAATGAAGACGTTCATAATGCTTCCAATGGGAAGACAGATGTTATAAACTTGGTGGTGGATAGAAGTGATGGAAATTCTGAAAGCACACATGTGCTAGAAAGAAAGTGAAGATGTTTAAGAAGCAAAGAAGAAAAACTACGTGAAAGCTCTGCCTCTGCTACTGTAAAAAATAATGTTTATAGGTACTAAAGTTGAGAACCAAAAAAGTAGGTGATCTCGTCGGGTGTCAAGTGCATTAAGGATGATAATTCAAAGGGCTTGCAAACGGTGCATTAGAGATATATAGAGATACTACTTTCAACAATTGTTATTGGATAATGTTTCCTATCGCAAAAAGGAGATGCACACTAGGATTCTCAGAGTATCATCAAAATGATTTAAGTGAGTCACGTAATGGAGCATTGGAATATTATGTTGATTTAGAATTGAGTTTAGTGATCCTGGGAATTGATTAGTTCTATGCTCGTTTATTGGGTGTTTTGTAAGAAAATTCTATCCAATGATACAAGGAGGATAGAAAGATCTTGGTGTTTTTTGTATTGATCTACAAAGTATACCTCGATCTTTTGAGTTTATGAAGATGGGTGTTTGGGCTTCGATTATTCTGAGGATAATGGATGATGGTGATGATCTATTTTAAGCTAGTTGAATTTAGTGGTGGAGCGTCTCTACTATTTTGTTGACTAAAGAATTCCTGCTAAATCAAAGGAATTTTTTTGGGTATTACATAAAAACAGCAATGTTTTATTGGTTTGAATTTTGAATTATTAAGAAGCAATATTTACATTAATTGGGTGTAGTTGAGATAAGAATGACAAGTGGATTTGTGGTTAAAGAAGAAAACATAGAATAAGAAATGCGCATTCTCTAGAGTTGGTTCAGATAGTTTGTTGGATTCCAATTGTGGAATAGCCGTGAGGTGGTCTAGGAACATTTGACAAAGGTTGTTAGATGCACCACTTTGTATCAACTAATGTATACCTAGTTTGCAACAGCGATAAAAAACACATAAAATGACATGTGAAAAATTCGAGCTTCTGTTGAGTAACTGTGGAGGTGGTACCTGATATAGATCACTTATCAACACTATGTATGTTCAGAATTTATTCGGAGTTTTAAAATTGCATTTCTATTTCTTTTCTGGAAATCTGAGAACTCATTTTCTAACATCATCTTGTTCAAGGAAGCATGGCATTTGCTTTCAAGTAAAGTTGGAGGGGAAGTAGAACATGAACTCTTATGCTTCAACCTAAAAAAAAAAAAAAGGAAATTGGTATCTCTGCTGTCACTTTAATTTGTTATATGCTTTATTTTCCAGGGCAAGTTCCAAGTTTGCAAGAGGGAAATTCAAAGGAAAATATTTTCAGTCCCCCATGGAAAAAACATAGACCTATTGTTCTTGGTACCTCTCTCTCTCTCTCTCTCTCACACACACACACACACACACACACAGTGTCCCCATGGATGTACATCCACACGTGCTTTTTATTTATTCCAGAGTTGAATTGACCAAGAACAAATTCTAATTTTATGCAGGGCCAAGATTTAAAGATGCATTCCAAGACCCTACTTCATATCTCACTTTGGAGCCCATTTTTGAGGTACACTACTTGTCACTGGAAAATGATACTCATTGGTCAAGCTTTATAACCTCCCTTGTTCTGCATGTGCTTTATTAATGGACTTGCCTTTGAATGTCTGTGCACGTGTGCGTGCTCTTGTTTGCCTATAATTTCTTCCTACGACTTATAAGTTGCTAATCAAATCTTCTTGATAACAGAAAGAACGATACCTCGTGACGTATAATCCTTCTAAAGGACAAATCTATGCTTTGTTCAAGGATCAAGCAAAGTCTGATGATATATTGAAAGCTGCTTTTCATGTAATATTTTAGACATGTTGATCTTATGATCACGATCAATGTTAGTGTTTCTTGCTAAATTCACATTGTATTTCAGGCTCATGTGCTTCTTCACATCATTTGTTCCTCCAATCGGAGCCAGACTTCCTCTAGAAAACGAGAGCATGATCTTTCAGCTGTATCGTCTACGTTGGGTGATCTTCAATCTCATGTTGCGGAATCGTATAAGATGGTATCAGCTCTTTATGGGCCTTTTAAAAACAAAGCTAAGGAACAGGTACACGAAACTTCCTATTATAAAGCAATTCCAAATTTTAGTTGATCTATTGAAATAGTTTGGGGAGCTGTATGGACACATTTAACAACAACTATTATATAATCTGTTCATTACTGCCTTTGGTGAAACCTTATTGTGCCTGACAATGTAACGATGAATAATAGAGAATGGCTAAACTCGAAAATTAGATTGGATTGCGACGAAGTGGCTGGACAGGTAGTTGGTAGTGGTATACTGGTCTGTGTAAGTTTCTAAGACTGGGATGTGAACACAAGGAGATTGAAGAAATAGAACCAAAATCTGCATATATATTTGGAACTGTTGTCAAAATCATCCATATTCTCAATTTTAGTTGCAGATCTTGATTTTTGTTCATTTTTGTCTTTCAAAACTGTTGTTGGTTCAGGGATTAAGTTTCTTTGCAACTCAATGTGAAAAATATAAATAAAATAACAAAATAATTCTCCTTTATCTGGTTTGACTGGGTGTTTGATAAGTACCTTGGATGAACAGTGTGCAATTTGTCATGAATTTATGACTAATTTGGAAGTGCTTTCAACTGCTAGACAAAATGATACGGTTGCGATTGGATATCCTTTCATTTCGATTTTTTTTGGATAGAGAATAATGATAAAAAAACCCTGAAAGAACGATGAATTTTGAGAGTATGATTGGATATGAGATGAAAATGTAATGAATAGAAATTAATAATTTTCTCCTTCGTATGAAGGTTGCGTCAGGAAGGGCATCCGGCGTAAAACTTTGCCACTTTGCTTTTTGTGTGAATTTGTAGTGTTAACTAATTTTAGACAATTAATTGACACTATAAACTTCACACCACCGACCCCACATAGTGGGATAAGGTGCAGTTGATGATGATGATGATGATGAAATGTGTTATAATAATTGGTGGTTTGATGGTCTTTTTGAAAAAAAAGTGAGTGAATATTGTATTTTCTGAAAATTTTCATAAGAAATCGTGTGTTGGGATAACAAATTTCTCTAGTAGAACGAAAAATAATTTTTTTATCTTAACCAATGGCAACCTAAGGTTTTAAGGGCCTTTTTTTTCCCTTCCCTTTCACGCACTTAGATACATGTGGTATCAATTGTATTATGGACTTGTTAAAAAACCGTCCCTAGGTTTGGTTTTATTGATTTAAATTTGAGGTCCATGCAAATCAGCAAATGTTAATGCTTGTTAACATGGCTAATGGTTTTTATCTTTTTTCAGGGGTGGGTTATGTCAGAATCACTACTTAATCCTGGCAAAGCTCGACTATGCGAATTGGTCAGATGAGAGATGCATTTAGCAGCAGTAGGTCTTTAAATTCTGTTAAAACTTGGGGGAATGATTCCAAAAGCGCTCCGGTTAATTGTCTTTAAATTGACTTGAGTTTGTGGCAGAATGAGAGGCACATGTTTTCCTTGTATCATAAAACCATTTTTCTGCATGGGACACTAACAAGAATTGGTAATGGTGTTTGAATGGATGTGTAAGATCCTTCCGAGCCATGAAGATAACGATGGTAAGAATGAATGGTGGACGATGGAGGCCAAAGTAATCATATAGGTGCCGATTTTAATTTGTCTGATAATAATGTTGTTTTATCTTATGCACGGCTTTCCTTGTGCCTCGGAGACTATTCCTCTTATAGTAATGTATATTTAGGTTTTTTGATTTCTCATTTTCCGATGGTTTCTACTTTGTTGCATGAGGGTTATTGACACTTTGGTGTGTGGATATATGTCTAAGAGATCCATTTCTTGAAAAATAGGTCACTCGGATGGTACATGTTATATCAAGTGTATGTGCGCCAGGTGCGACATTTGCAAGATCCGATTGACATTTCTGGCATTATGTCACTCTTGATCAAATATGGGTCTGAATGATTGAAATCTTTATTAGTAACGATTTGTATTGTACTTATGTAATATTTTTTACTTGTGAATCGTGTGAATAATTGGAAAATACTAGCATTTTTTCTTATAAAAGGGGATATGCTGGAAAAAGATAAAAACTCCATTTTTCCAAATTATGGACCATTTTATTGTGAATCTGCTCCCACAAAATCAACTATTTTGAATCAATTACTTAACCGAAACTTATTAGTCGCTTCATGACTTGGATTTTTGCACCAAGCCAGTTACATTTTCTTAATTTAATTTGCATTCTATTATTGTTTCGTTATTTTTATAAATACAAATGGTACATCAAAAATACATTTGAGTTTTAATCACGCCATATTAGTACAAATTTAACTTTTATCTATTTCTAACACCCATGACACAACCTACATTGCAACCTAACTAGGCTAAAGGTACAATTTTTGAGATATTTCTTGAAAAAGAAAAAAGAAAAAAAAAATGAAAAACTGACGCTGGCTGGTATAAAGCATGTCCTCAAAGTCAGAGCTGAATTGAACAGAAGGTAGCTGTGGTTTCTGTACATCATTTATTCTTTTACACATACAAATCAGAAAAATGGATAAGTATTTATTGGTCTGAAAAACCAACCTACAAATAAAGACAAATTATAGTACGAGACTCTACCTATACTACAAGTCTACAGTATTATTTCACTGAATTCCTTTCTTTGGCGGCCTTTTAAAATTTTAGGGAAAAATTCACACGGACACTCGATAGTTACAAGAAAATCTTGTAGTTATACGTCGGGTTGTAAATGAATCGAGTATTGTGTTTGTAATTAGTTTGATTTAAATCAAGTCGAGTTTGAATGACTTTTAATTAAGTCGAACACTAACTGAGATAAAGTATTTGAAACTCCATATTTTATCAAATAGATTCAAGCTTCGTGTGAACGAATCGAGGTCTAAGGAGTTTTTAATAAACAATCTCAAATCGCGTTTTTTACTGCCTGATTAATTTTTCAACCCTAATCACGTGACTATACAAATGAATGTTTCAAATTTCTAAGTGAAATGACCACATACAATTTTTAAAAACAGTCACAAAATAATGCAAACCCTCAAGATTCAAACCTAGTATGTCTCATTTGTACACAAGTTTTTATTGTCGAAATAAATTCATTTTTATCTGTTAGTTGCCAATTCAAAAATTGATTTGTACCACAAGTAATCAAAGACTCAAGACATAATATAATGTACATGAATGACACACAAAAATTGAATATTTCTCCCTCCAATATTCAAAAGGATATATCCCTTAGTAATGTTAACCAGTCAATTGGATGAGTTTGTTTCCAGCGTGATACTAAATATATATAGTTAATTAATCTGAACTATGATTTTAGATGAACTAAATAAGAACGAAAAAACCACATTTATATTTATAATTTGTTTAATTAGACGATTTTTATTTTATTTAAAAGTTCGTCAGTTTCAGCCCAAGAACCAGAAATCAATTTGTGATAGATGACTTAAAATAAAATTCTAGTAAATTGTAATCTATAGTAATAAGCCATCTCCAATCGGATGCCAAATCCTGCGCCAATTCTATTTTGGTACAAAAATCACCTTCCAACCCAACGCCAATTGTAGTGCCATTTTGAAGTAGTGCACAGTTTTGCGCTAAATCTGACGCTGAAGTGTTAATGCGCTATCCTTTTTTTTTTTAATTTATGTATTGGGTTTATATCTAAATATGTAATAATATATTGTCTATTATCTAAATTTATATTTAATATTTATAAATAATTTTAAATAAACTATAAAATTTGTTTTTATTTTTATTCTATTTAATGTAGTATATATTACATATATCAATAAAATATATTCAATAATTAAATAAATATATTTATTTATAATACTATGTTAATAATATTTGATTTTTAATAAAAATAGTTTTTGTATTGAAATAATAAGGAATATTCAAAGGATATTCTTTTTAGTGCAAAATTTGAAGTAGAATGGTTGAAGATAAATTTTAAGTTTGGTGCAGAAATTGCACCATTTTAGTGCAAAAGTTGCACTAAAATAGAAATTTAGAGTTGGAGATGGCATAAGATCAACTAAATCCTGAAAAAAAATGTTATCATAAGATTATCACTCATCCTTATATAATAATGATAATAGTATTAATAATAATAAACATTATATATGTGACTTGGAATTTTAATCCAAACACTAGGCTAGGGAAGCCAAATGTCTTAAATTGCCAAAGATACTTAGGGACCACAGTTTATTGATATACATATGAGCATTCTGGTTGTCTTGCTTTTTGGTAGTGAAAAATTAAGGGAAAAATAAATCACTGAAAAAGACACTATATATGCCTTTATTTAAGCATTAAAGCTGAGACAAGACCATGCCTTGATGGAAACACAATTTAAATTTTTCTATGAAATGGAAAAAAATTTGACATTTCAAATATTCACATTTTAGTGGGGCTGTATTTTGGTGTCTCACTATTTTCAGAAGTTGAGATTAATCTGTACTTGGTCTTTGAAAATGCATTTTTAAAAATTTCCATCAATTTTGGAATTTGAAAAATCATTTTTAAAAATTTCCTTGTTCATTTCAAGAAACAATGGAATAAACTCATTCCATTCTTTTTGTTTTTTTGAGAATATAAACTCATTCCATTCTGATTATATATAGGATAGAGAAGAAAATTAACTGCAAGTACAAATATCATGTGATGTGAAGATTAATTTTGGCATTAAGTTGATGCATGATGTTGATTTTGACCAAGTAATGACAACCTACTACATATGACAAATTTAAAATTATGATGGCAGAATCTCTGTGAACGTTTAATCTTAAAACAGTACTTAATAAGTTAGAATCTATTATAGATGGAAGGAGGAAATGCTAAATTGGTAGAACAAAATATGAAATACTATTTAGTTATTTCTTTTAATTGATACATTAAGTATAGTTGATGCTTTGAATTTTGATTGTATCGGAAACATGGTATATAATTTCTATAATTAAGGTATTTTTGTTCATCCAACTTATGTTTTTAAGATCAATGGGCTAAATGAAGATTTTAATTGTTACTTACTTAGTAAAGGGAGCAAAGTGAATTTTACTCGTATATTATTGAATATCACATATAAATTGTGAGTGGATTGAATATACATATTCACAACCAACTGAATATCATATAAAAATCCTTCAAACCGAATCAGAATTCCTATTTCACATTCCTCTTTCATCTTCCACTTTATTGGATGAATGACAGATGTCCACTAGAGAATGTAATAATGCTGATTTTATTTTGAGAGAATAAAAATAAAACAAAACCAATATATAAAGTTAAAATAGCCAGTTTTTGAAGAACAAAATCACAGAGAGAAGTATGCTTAATTAGTATTTAAAATTTTCACAAAAGGGCATGCACTAGCAAATGGATAAAAATAGAGGGAACAAATTCAAAGAGTAAGATTACTTAATAAATAAACTCTTTTCTACATAAGAGGTAGTCACTAAGTCACATACCTTGAGATCCTCCAAGACTCTGCAAAATCCATTCTACACTAAATGGATTTAACAAAGCAGAAAAACACTACTAAATCCCACTTTCCCTTAACTACATTACATCACTATTATTGTCAAACACATATAAAATAAAAAACACTACTCCTAAATGCAGATCCAAGAACATTAAAAACCAAAATGTAGCCAAAAAAAAAAAAAAAGAAAAAAATAAAGCAAAACCCAAAAAGCTAACAACTTTCTGATAACCACCATAAAAAAAAAAAAAAAAAACTTCCCCCTCTTGGTAATTAGTTAATTTATAGTCCTCTAAACTTGATTTTCAGAATTGGCCCCAAGATTCTTCTTTGCAAGATTATGCTTGTTATTATGCATCCAAACCTTAAGCACCCTTCTCTTAACCCCAACCTCTTGACAAAACTGTTGAACAACACCCTCTTCTTGTTTCTGTATTTTCCACCCAACTCTCTCAGCAAAGCTCAACATTTTCTCCTTTTGCTCCTGAGTAAACTTTGTCCTAAACCTCTTCTTCACCATCTGAGGTGGCCTAACCCCCACCACCCCACCCCCACCCCCACCCCCACCACCCCCCTCCATCTCATCAGACTCAGAAGGCAAACAATTACCACCACCACCCATGTTATAAGACATGATCATCTGGTGTGGTGGTGGTGCCACATGAGCCCTTGAAGGGTGGTGGTTCATATGATACCCAATAGCATCTGGGCCCACAAACCCCCCTCTGTGGTGGCCCACAAACACCTTCCTCCCAATTCTTGATCCCACATTGTAACAATTGTCACAAGGGCTAATGATACTATTATTGGGCTGCTGATTATCACCACCTTCAATTTCTTTTCTATGGAAGTTTCTATGGCAATTGCAGGCTGAGCAAGTGAGGGCTTCTAGAGTGCCTTCTTCTCCACTAGGCATGAACTCACCACACCCATCAGTGGCATTGCCTCCCATGGATGCTGCATGGTTTTTCAAGCACTCTCTGTATTTCACCAATTTCTTGAAGGGGATGACTTGATCAACATGGTGATCAAGTGGGGGAGGGTGTTATGGGGCCCCACTTGAAGGGTTTGGAGATGGGATTATGTGATTGTTTGGAGGAGGAGGATGATGATGGATCATGTGGGCATGTCCCACACCATATGTGCTGTTTAGTGGGATTGGCATCTCTGCTTCTTGACTTGGGAGTTCCATTTTTTTTTTTCTAGCTAAAAATGTAATTTGTGTGTTCCTTGGTTGGAGACCAAAAGGAGGAAACAAAGACAGGATGGAGATTAGAGGGCCTAATAATAATGAATGATTAAAAATTAAAAGTGATGGCTGACTTAAGATTTCCGAGGTGATTTTTTAATAGTTGTACACTCTTTATGAAGCAAAAAACACTACAAATTAAACTATAGGGGCCTAAATGTCATATACTAATGACCCACTCATGAAGTTTGGAAAAGGTTAAAAAGAAACCATTTTTAAAATGTTTCTGTTAATTTCAGCAGGATTTCAAGAAAAGAAACTAACTTCTTCACAGCCCACAGAGCAAATTAAAGAAGGGAATTTAGAGCAAAGGGTTTGAAAAAGTCAGCTTATTTTTTTTTCCTTGATTGTAGTCTTTAGGGCATGAAGATGAAAACCAATTAAAAACAAGAAAATTTTTCAGAATGAGCAAAAAAACCTGTCTTTTAATTCTTTCAAGACTTCTCTATATACCCATATTTCTTGAAAAGGAAACTAATGGAGAGAAGGGTCAAAATCACACAGTTTTACCTGAAACAAGACAATAATAATGTTCAAAGGTTAGTAATTTGACACAGCAATGGAGAAGTAAAAAGAAAAAAAGAAAGAAAGAAAGGAGGAAAGTGGCAAGAAAGCTATATATGCCCTTCAAACACTGTAACTCACAGTACAAGCTTTGAAGTTAAAACTCTTTCAATGGCAGAACAAAAAGGCAAAGATGTAAATGAGAAGGGTTTCATTTGTTATGCCAAGAAAATGCAGATATTTGACATAAATTAAATAAAAAGGATAACATATGGGGTGATGAAGAAGAAGATAGAGAGAGAAAGATAGAGTTTTGCAGGCTGGTTTGGGTAGTGAATGAACAATGAAGCACTAAACATGAGCTTATAGCAGTAGTGAGACCCAATAAAGTGCATACAAAAAAAAACAAAATTAAAAAAAAAAGCAAAAAAAAAAAAGGTTTTACAGACAAAGAGGAATTTAGAGAGAGGGAAATGAAAAAATAAATAAAGGAAAGAATCCCGTCCCTAAGGGTCTTTACTGTTCTGTTTCTAGAGCTTCGTGGAGGAAAATCGAGGGATATGCCTCAACGAGTTAGGGTTTTGAGCTGCTTTAGATTGAGTCATCACATAAAAAATCATCATTCACACTGTTACCAGGGAATTCGAACCTCCACGCTACGGGTGTTAGCGAAACAGACATCACATCACCTAAATTCTTTACCAGTTGAGCTATGTCCCTCGGACAAAACCTTTGGTTGAAAAATATAAACATGAAAAAAAAATGCAATTTTTTTATTTTTTTTTAGAGAGAGGGAATTGAAAAAACAAAAAATAAAAGTGGGGGTTGTTTGCTTTGCTTGCACTACTATCTATCAGGCATCAAGTTTACGCCACATAGAGAGCAGTACTACTGTGCATGTCAGAGAGTGGAGAAGGACAAAGGAATAGGTGTGTGTTTGTGTGTGTGAGAGAGAGAGAAAGTTGGAGGGAGAGAAAAAGAATTATTAAAAAGAAATTACCCTTGAAATAAAATTCAGCAAAGTTAAAAAAGTAAAAGTGTGCAATAACTGATCAAACTTGTTGTAAAGAAATAAAGAACCTTTGGTGATGATAAATTGATAATCATACTAATAAACTTCATCTAAACTACTTACCTAGTTTGGACAGGCAAAACATTGTTGTTCATCTTGCCTTCCTCCTTACACTTTGCAATATTTTTCTTTAGGTTATTAACACTATATATATCTCCCAATATTTCATCTCTTGTGAGGAATTTCTGGTTTTGTTAATGAGATATTTCCAGTTATATTTAAGGCAAATTAAAATTATTATTTTTAAGGGGATACATTTTTCAAACTTGATAAATCTATTCATAAAATTTATATTTATATATGAGAGTTTGTTTGCTTATAATTAGGTTTATTGTAAGAAATTTCACTCAAAAAAAAAAAAAGGTTTATTGTAAGAATTTGGCTATAGCGATTTTTTTTATCCCAACATAATATTACTTTGTTTTGGTAAAAAATATGATATTTATTCACTCTTACTCTTCTATCATCAACAACATATAATCACTATTTCACTAAAAAAATATCATTTTTGTAGCATCGTTGTACTTTCACCTCATGTCCAATTATAACATTAATAAAATTTATTATTTAATAAAATGATAATTTAACACTCCAAGAAAAAAATATTTTACCTACACGAAAATTTGTAGATAAATATTATGATAACTGTATTGTAGTGGTCGTAGGTACATAAAAGTCCAACAAAATATAACGCTGTTGGTAAATACCTACAATATTTATGTCTGTAAGTTTGAAAATTGTTGGTGGTTTTAGTATAAGTTGAGAAAAATAATATTTTTTATTTTATCGGTATTATGTAAACAACTGTAAAATTTAGTGACAAATTCATTTCTATCTGTAATTCTGTCGTAAACTGTAAACTTTTTTTTTTGTAGTTAATTATTATTGAGAGACAAGAAAAAAAAAAGAATCTGAAATAATAGTCAGGCAATCAGTCCCTTAATGTGAGGAAATTTATCCATTAGTTTATACGTACGTGTGACATGTATTTTTGTGTGATGAATTTAAAATAAAATAAGTATTGAAACACTATACAGTCTATAGTATAGTAGGAGGACCCTGGAAAACCGTGCAAATATTGGACATGCAAAGCTTTCAGTGTGTCATAATGTCACTCATGATAATAGTTACGCCAATAATTAATGCAAAACTACCCACAAAACCTCTACAATTGACCAAATATCCCGTGCAACTCTTGCAATCATTTATTGAACAAAACAATGTTGTTATTTATTATTATCTGCAAATTAAAACCTTTATGTACCACCATTTTGTCTACACTTATTTTTTTCTAGTTGAGGTAATTACTATGCAAATTAATTTGCTACTTAACTTAATATTTCCAAATTAAATTGTCTTCCCCTCGGAAAAATGAAAATAAGATAGAGAAGTAGAACTTTTAAATGTTTTAGTAGGAAGAGCAAAATTTTAAGCTTTATCAAATTTATATATGAGATTTATATTAAATTTGTAAATTTTATAAAGTTGAGGGGAATACGACTCCATAATTTTGCAACCTTTATAAACTTAAGGGATAATTACATAAATCCCTTGAGGTTCGGGCTAATTAGAGCTGTCAAAAAAAGTCCGGCCGATAATAGGGCCGGACTGGGCTGCGATTTTGCAAGTCCGAAAAGAGTCGGGCTTATTTGGCCCGACCTATTAGGCCCAAAACACCGGGTCGACCCAGTTGGCCCTAAGCAAATTAAGTGTATTTTTAATACATGGGTTGGGTTGAGCTCTCCAAAATAGCGACTCGAAGAAATTCCGGCCTGGCCCGGACCGATTTCCCCACTTGGCCCGACGGGCTAGCACCGGATCGGCCTGACTCAGACAAATTGACAGCTCTAGAGCTAATTACAAGATAACCCATAATTTTTTGAAAGTTACATAAAACATAAAACATATTATTGCTTGATTTGTAGCTTACATATTCCCTTTAATAATAAAAAATATTTCAAACAATGGCATAACCAGTACACGATAATGGAATTAGCCTAAATACGAAAATGTGGTGGGCCGAATAGGAAATCCAAGAAAAATCATACAAATTATAACTAAAAAATTATTTAAAAAGTTTTCTCACTATTTTTTTTAAAAAAAGAAGATGAGGGGGGAGTAGGTTGGCTTCTCTGAATCCACCAGTGATTTCAAATACTCTCTGGTATTTATAGAAATATTATATTTATCCTTTAAATTTATAATAAAATCAAACATCAAGAATTTTTTTTTTGTATTTTAATAAACCCTTGTCTTTTTTTTAATTGTAATTAGCCCAGAGTTTTTTTTTTTTTTGTAATTATCTCTAAAGTTTAACAAAAAACACACATAATGACTTATGGTTATAATTTTGCAACTCTCTCTCTATATATATATATCTATATATACATATAAATATATATGTAATAATTTGTCACCCCATCCATAGTTTGAATCAAATGATTATTTTCCATATATAATGTGGTGTAAATTGTAATACAAGGACAGGAGGGCAGTAACCAGGTGGCTTAGCCCACCTGGCTACCACAAGCAATTGTGGGGTGGAGGTCAGGGGTTCAAATCCCTGCTCCATCAAATTGTTTGTGGGGTGGAGGTCAAGGGTTCTTATCCCTGCTCCATCAAATTGCTCCCGGGGCATATCGGTAGTGAAGATTTGGTGGGAACTCATCTTGAATAGCATCCGTGTGGGTTCGATTCGGGAGAAATCGTTATTAGTAGATTGGGGGTCGAACATAATTGTTCTCTTTACCTGGAGGATCTGGTTGTACGTCGCCAATGAGACCCCGTCGAACAATCAATGCCATCGTGCACATCCAGCGTTTACCTTGGCGGCAATAATGAGTTACCTTTGGCGGCGAAAGAATGAGGAGGCGGAATTTGTTGTCGCCGAGCGTAGTCGGGCGTATAGCGCAAAGGCTGAGTTATCAAAAAAAAAAAAAAAAAAAGGACAGGAGGGCAGCATTGATAAGCAGGTCTTTTAGCTGAAAATAGGAGGTATGGTCTGTTGGGTCATTTCTTCTAGCTACAGACTTACTGAGGAAGGGGGGTGGGGGATCAAATTTGTATGATTTTTCACCACAAGTACTTTTGATATTTCGTTGTACTCAATTCAAATACTTTGGTCATTATTTATGTATATATATTAATTCTCTGTTTTTATTATTGGAAAAAATGAATAGTTGTGCATGTGACAATGATGTCCTCTTGGAATACAAGATTTATGCTGTCACATGAAAAAGCTCTCCACTCTTTACTTGGTGCATAAAATAAAATTATGATCTTTCATAGAACTTTTTTTATCTTTTTAAAAAAATATATGGAGTCATGAATGTATGTATTTAATTGCAAGAATAATTATTTTTAGCTAGAAAGTCTTAGGAAATATTTTTGTTTTAATTGTTTAACGCAAAAGAAGCTTGTGCATAATAATTAAAATGGATATTTATTATTAGGATAATTACAAAAACCTCCCTGAGGTTCGGGCTAATTACAAAAAAAACTAAGGTGTTTGAAATTGCAAACCCCCTTTGAGGTTTGATTCCTTGTTACATTTTCTCCTTCATAAACAAAAAAGATATTTCGAAAACCCCTTTGACATTGATAAAGGTATTACAATTACCTCCTTAAATTCAACACAAAATGAAATATGAGGTTTTTTTTTTAATTTTGAAACATATCTGGGTTTTTTTGTAATTAGCCCCAACCTCAGGGGTGTTTTTGTACTTACCCTTTATTATTATATTTCTTTTAGTTTTTTGGTAAAAAAGTTTCTAATATTAGTATATTAGAATCTCATTCCCTTTCCTGACCCTTTCCCCATTGGTTGGAGTTACAACCCACTCCCTCATCCACCAAAAAAGAAAAATAACAAAAAAAATAAAATTAACCAAACCTAATTTTAGGTAATGTACGTATAAAGTTTAATGATTTGATCTGTTTTAAAAAATGTTAAATAGGTAATATATATAAATTAATAATATATTCAATGATTTTGAGCATGTGATTATAATTAAAATCCAATTGTCATATAGTTAATTAGTTATACCTACCTGCGTTATGGTTTCTCAACATCAGAAATATATATTACATATAAATATACAAAGGAATAGGAACTTGTCAAAGCATTTAATAGTAAGTAGTTATATTTTTAAGTATGGAGTTTACCACATACTCCATATATTGTCCTTCGTCAAAGATATTGGTTGTTGAGCATTTATTAGTACAACACTCGCAATCTATACTCCTTATGTTACTATCAAGTGTTTAAAAAAGCAGCATTTAATTTACTTCTTCTTATATATTATAAACAACCTGGAATTTCTCGACATTTCCTTAATGATTTATTGCCCTACTAGGTTTGGCTATGATAATATTTTAATCGCATGAACTTATGTGAGACGGTGAAAGTCCATAAGACCGTGATACTGTTAGTGTATAAACTGATACTTTTAATGTAAAAAATGATATTTATCTAAATACACTTAAATTAGTGTATTTACTTTGAGTATCACTTTTTACACTAAAAATATTATTTGTATATACACTAAAAGTATCAATGTTTCATGGTCTCTCTGTCTCACACCGTCTCATAAGAGACCTGCTATATTTTAATTTCGGTCGACGGTCTTAATATATATTATTGGGCGCAATACTTATTTGCTGATCATTTATTTGTTGTAAAATATACACTTAACAATCATCTTTTGCACATCGCATTCTACAATAATGTTTTTGACAGATTGCACCCCAGAAATATAATTGGTATTACACATTGCACTCTCAAGCCATTTATGGTGAAATTTTCATTGGAAATTCGTCCATGCACATTGCAACAAGGGTATTTTTGTCCTTTCATTTTTATTTTCATTTTCTCTTACATAAATAAAAAATGGAAAGGCTATTCGAAATCAGCCTGAATAATTTTCTAGTGGAAATTCCACCAAAAGTGTGCAATGTGCGATACTAATCCTAGTTCTTAGGTGCAATCTGCCAAAGATAAAATTTTAGGGCGCATTATGCAAATGAAGTACAATTCCGGGTGAAATCTGCCAAAGATACAATTTTAGGGCGCATTATGCGAACGAAGTATAATTCCGGGTGAAATCTGCCAATTACCCTCTTGAACGAGTCAAACTCAAAAATAATTTCAAACATGGAGAATTTATTGGAACGTGAAATGGTAGATAAAACAAAATTAAGATACCAAAATGCTTTTTTGTAAAAAGAAAAAAATAAAATAAAATTCTTAGCATATCCAGTGATAAGTATATTCTTGATCTCATTGTACATCTTTATGGAAAGTAAGTAATTCACATAAATGTGAGGGATTGAGTAGTGTGGATTAACTTATCCTACTCACTTTATTCTTCATTATCCCTTCCTTTATTCCACAATCCACCATCCCCTTAATTTAAAGACTCTTTGCCTAGCTTTTAGGTTTTTTGTCCTCATTTCTCTTGTCCATTTCACTTGAGATTATAACCTCCCCCTCTCATTTGGGGTATCCTTCCAAATTGGATTGGTGGGTGGATGATTAATGTGCAATATTTAATTAACATCATTATGGCCACAAACTCAAAAATGAAAACCAGGACCTAGTTAATGCACAATTAATTTGGTAATTTCTTGGCGAAATATCTAAAATTTGAAAAAAAAAAAAACAATCTGAGCTAGTTTGTAAGCTATCACAAAATCAATAGCATAATTATTTGCTTATTGATGATACCCGAGCCGAGCTGGGAGAAATTAATCCACGTCATTAGTCTGACACATATCCGAGTAGACGACCTACTGGTGACGTCAACAATGATGTACGACGACACGTCACGAATTAGGCTCGCCCGCTACGAGCCCAACGGCTACCGAGCCCAACCGCAACACGGCTTACAAAGAGCCCCGAGCCCAAATTTCGATATGAAACGCACGCGCGACAGCCGTAAAAATAAACACATGCCCATACTTAACACTTTATTGGTATCAGAAACTGCCACATGTCAGAGAATTATGAAGAGAAGTCGACAAGTGGCAAGTTTTGGGCACATCTTGTATAGAGGGACATGTGTCGTTCTTTAACTATTTTATTAATTAATGAATAGTTAGTGCAAAGATGACTATTGTAAACCCACTTACTCAAAGGGGTATAAAGAGTCCGAAAGGAAAAAGAGAGGCAGAGGAGCGGTGGTAACAAATTATAAGAAAGACCGACCCCAATAATCCTACTTCGGCGTGAGAATACAAAAAGGCATAATTAGCCGTAAATAAACATACGTTACGCGTTTCATTTCCACGTGTTAAACCTTTTTCTTATTTACGCTTGTTGACCAAAACGCACGTCGAACAAATTGGCGCTAGAAGGAGGGCCCGTATTGGTCGATCAGTTCGGTCAAAAGCAAGTGAAATAAAAACCAGGTAAAGTTTGACACTTAACCTTTTGATAATAGAAAAAATGAGTCAACCGTAGAAATGCCCGTTTGATCAAGAACAACATTTGAACAACCAACCTGGCCGTAGGGGGCTACGAATGGCCTGAATATGCTCCAAACGGGGAGAGATCTACTTTATTTCCTTTTGCTCGCTTAATCGCCAACCCAACTTTTTGTACAACAAATGAACCAACTTATATCGCAAACTCTCGCCACCACAAACTCTCAAGCACCTCCTCCACTCCTTGCAAATACTAACCCACTCAACCCACAACTAAATGTTAACATTAATCCTCAAATTCGGACTTCCTCGCCACGAAGCCCAAGAAGCTAGTTCGGGTAATGAACAACATGTTCGTCATGACAAAGCGCGGAGAGAAGATGAGGAGGAGCAAAGTCGTATAAGCGAGTCATTTCCTCGAGCAAACGCGACATCGTCATGCCCACTCGGTGTTCGCGGGACGGTCGAGAGTTGATCCCTTTCGCCCCTCGACGATAAGTTCCCTCGGGTTTCGGATGAGGGAGCAACTCGGGTTAATCGAGGTCCAAGGCCCTAGCTTATGGCGAACGGATGTAGAAATACACCGCCTACATCATCGTCTGAACGCAATTGGAAGCGCGGTCCGGATGGCGAAACGTCTCGAAGACCGCCCCAAGTAATGAGCCAGCCCACTGCTCGTCCGCCATTTTCCCCCGGAATCCTGGCGATCCTGCTACCGCCAAAGTTGAAAATCCCCGTGTCGGTCTCTATAATGGGAACCGACCCGACCACTCACGTTCACAAGTACTTAGCATGGATGGAACTATACTGATCAAGCGATGCCATCCTCTGAGGCCTTCCCCGACTTTGGGCGGCCGAGCCTACCGTTGGTTTAGGACCACCCGCCACAGGGGATCCATTCAAGCATGGGGGGATCTCGGTCTCCGCCTTTACGACACATTTCTTAACGTCCAAAGTCCGAGCCGCGCTAAAGACTCCTCGTAAACATCAAACAAGGGAAGGACGAGCCCTGAAAAGTTATATTTCTCGGTTCAATAAACAAGTTCGAGAGATGGAACCGGTGTCGGATGACGCCATTTTGATCGCGGCCATGGTGGACTAGCCCCGAGACTTGGTTCAATTACTCCATCCACGAATCGGGCGACCTGTCTCAAGAATTTCTAATCCGCGAACGCCATATTTGTGCGAAAGAAGCCATGGCAAATGAACCGCCCCGAGCACCGAAGGGGGGCGTAAGAAAGGACGGAAGGAAAGAACCAATGGTTGGGCGGGGTCGATTCCGGCGTTCACTAAAAACCCGACCACCGGATTTAGAGCTCGCCAAGAGGCGAGCCGAAGTCGCCATTAAGGAAAGTACTTTGACCCACACTCCATCGGCCATATGGAATGAAGTCTGGTCTGAATTTGTTGCCTCCTCGGCCTCACGAAAATTGAGTCGTCAAAATTAGATTCGTCGATTAACTGTGCGTCGCCTATCATAAATCGATAGTCACGATCTTGACGAGTGCCGAGATCTAATTAGGGAAATTATGCGGGTTGTTCGGCGGGGCGGTCTTAAAAGGTACGTTCATGAGCTACCGCCCCCACAAAGATCGGCTCAGTGTGTCAACCGGAGCGCGTAATCAATCCAGCTCTCTCCGCCCCCGGTGAAAACCAGGGAGGGAGATCCTCATGATGTCAAGTGTCGGTCGAATCAATACCAACACAAGAGAGGGATAAACGCTCCAACAGAAAAGAAAAGCCGATGTTAGACAGGCAACTAATGCCGAAAGACAAGTTCGGGTGGCGGAAATCAAGGAAGGCCAACCCACCGCCACTTTGTGTTCTCGGATGCGGATGCCGACCAGGTGGTCCATCCTCATTCTTCGACCCTCTGGTCATCATCGCACCAATTTTGGGTATTCCTGGTTCACGAATTTTAATTGACACCTAAGCTATTCGTCGATCATTTATGTCCGAGCATTTCAAGATTAAACGTGGATGATAGTTATATCCGTCCATGTAATGATAACATTCTGTTTGGAGGAGGAAGGATAGTCCCGCCGGGGAAGTTGATTTGCCCATCCAAATGGGACAAGGTTTGCATAAACGGAATTTGTCATGACAACATTCAAAATAATCAATGCCGATTCGAGTACAATGCCATCATTGGGAGGCCATTACTTTATCATATAAAAGCGGCCGTTTCAATATATCATTTTTGTATGAAATTCCCAACATCCGATGGCGAAGCTATACATAAAGGGAATCAAAGGAGTCACGAGTGCTCTCTTAAACTCCGACCGGTGGGAGATTAACGCGCGAACAAGGGCAAACCCGGTGGAACCACACAAGATAATCCCTTACCCAAGGAGGAGTCCGAAGCGAGAAAGTGGTGATCGTTCGGAGGATAATCCAGGTTGTCGGCCCTGGGAAGGAGCCAATGATGGAAGAAAGCGGCCCGGCAATCGAAAATGAGCCGGCCGGCGAAGACAAATTGCCCGCCGCAAATCAAGGAGGGGCAAAGCAAGAAAAGAAAACGAGCGGAACCAGTGGAACAGGTTGATACAATCAATGTCGGAAGACCAAGCGAGGGGCGCCAACTACGTATTGGTCATGATCTCCTAGAACCATATCGGGCGAGTTGATCGAGTTTTGGGAAATAATCTTGACGTCTTCGCATGGACTCACGCAGACATGCCCGAATTGACCCCAAGATGCGTGCCACCGCCTCAATATTGATCTAACGTTCCGCCCATCATCCGAGAAAAGCGCGCAAAACTTCGGCCCGATAGACGGCAAAGACTCGAGATCGAGGTTAACAAGCTACTAGACAATCAATTCATCCGAAGCCCTCTATCCCGATGGGTCGCCAATCTGTTTTGGTAAAGAAAAGCAATGGCCGGTGGCGCCTGTCGTGGATTTTACCGACCTCAACAAAGCATGCCCTAAGGCGAGGTTATCCATTGCCAAATATCGATTACATGGTGGATGCCACGGCGGACACGAGCGATGAGCTTCATGGATGCATACTCGGGTTACAACCAAATACGGATGCACCCGAAGATGAAGAAAATACCTCATTCTTCTTCTCGCTCGAGGAATTCACATTACAAGATGATGCCCTTTGGATTGAAGAATCTTTGGTGCGACTATCAAAGGTTAGTAAATAAGATGTTTGAGAAAATGATAGGTCACACTATGGAAGTCATGTAGATGACATCTTTGGTAAAATCATTGTACATGTCCGATCATCTAAACGATCTTAATAAAATGTTTCTTTGTTTTGAGAGAGTACAAGATGATGTTAAACCCGAGAAAGTGCACATTTGGGGTCGGCTCGGAGTAAATTTTTGGGGTATATGGTCACCAAAGGGAATCGAAGCTAACCTGGACAAAATAAAATCCATCCCCAAACTCGTAAAAAAGGTACAAAGCTAATGGTCGATTGGCCGCCTTAACCGATTTGTTTCTCGGTCCACTGACAAATGCAAACCTTTCTTTGAAATTATAAAGAAAAGCAAAAATTTTGAGTGGACCGAGCAAGCACGATCATTGCCTTTGAATCCCTCAAACAACACATATCTTCAATCCCTATATTACAAAAACCGACCCAGGGAGGACTTGTATTTGTACTTGGCGGTATCCGAATCGCCATCATTCGGTGTTGATCGGGCTAGATGGCTCTATTCAACATCCGATTTATTACACCGTCAAGCGTTACATGACGCGAGCTCCGTACCCACCAATGGAAAAGTTGGCTTATTCATTAATCACAGCGCGCGAAACTCCGTTCATATTTCCTAGAACACAAGATTATAGTATTGACGAACTATCCGTTGAAACAGTGTTACACCGACTGATATACGTCGGATGATTAAGTGGGCGTCGAACTCGGCCATTTGACATTATATACGAACCACGTCTTTACGATAAAAGGATGAGGCTTTAGCCGATTTTGTGGTCGAATTCACGCCTTCCATACGATTGGAAGTCATGGAAGACCAAGAATGGAAATTATTCGTTGATCGCTCTTCCACCGGCAGCCGAGCGCGGGGCGGAATCGTGATAATCGATCCAAATGAAAAGTGCTTTCACTTCTTCGGCCGTTTACGATTTCAGTTCCCGCAACGAACAACGAAGCGAAAATATGAGGCGCTCTAGCAAAGCTTAGATATGGCAAACTCATGGGCCTAAAACAACTATTGGTGCCTGACTCTCGGTTGGTCGCTCATCAAATCAACGGCGAAGACGAAGCGAAAGAGCAAAAAATTGCACAATATTTGATTTGGTCAAGAAGAGATTATCACACTTTAAAACAAAAGTCTTACATGTGCCCCGAGCGAGAACATGCAAGCGAGATGCGCTTAGCTCGGCTCGGCTCGGTCCGGGGGCGGATGCCATCACGGATGTCATCATGTCACACAAACCTGCCCGCCCGTCACTGGTGCAAAGAAAATATATACAACCGAAACCGCCGAATGCACTTGGATGACCCCAATCATCCAATACTTAGAGAAAGGAGTTCAACACGAAAACAAAGGCGAGGCCGAACACTACGAACTCAAGCGGCTCGGTTTACACTAGTAGACGACATTCTATACAAACGAGGATACTCCATCCCACTCTACGCCGCTTTTCCGAGACAGATCGAGATTATGCACTTCCGAGAGGTTCATGAGGAATATCGACAACCACGCTGGGGCCAAACGTTGGCCTATAAATTAATACAAGGATACTACCGGCCATCCCCGAGAAAGGACGCAACCGACCTCGTCAAAAGATGTGAGAGGTGCGAGATTTGCACCACAGTCGATATCATCCTGAATCGACTTACTTCCGTATTTAGCCCATGGCCGTTTGCCAAATGGGAATGGACCTCATCGGACCACTACCCACCGGCAAAGGGGGGCGTCAGTATGCCATCGTGGCGGGATTATTTCACAAAATGGGCTCGGCGGAGCCTCCGCAAAAATAGATGAAGAAAAGGTTGTGAGCTTTGTATGGAAATATATTATCTCGTAGATTCGGGATACCACATTCGATTGTTACGATAATGGGAAAGTGATTCGACAACCGGTTTCAAATTTTTGTGAAGGTTTCCGCAGAAAAACTATTTCTCAACTCCATACCACCCCACGAATCGAGCGGACAAGTTGAGGCCATTAATAAAATACTCAAGTATACGTTGAAGCGAGATTGGAGGAGTCTAAAGCAATTGGCGGGAGGAACTACCCGGCGTACTATGGTCATCTGAACGACACATCGAGCGGCCACTAGAGAAACACCTTTTTCTTTAGCTTATGGAGCCGAGGCGGTGATTCCTGTCGATATTGGAGCCCCTACTTGAGTGCAAATTTTGAAGAAGATCAGAATGAGGCGCTCGAGCCGAGCTAGACCTCCTTTCGGAGAAAAAGTTGCAATGCCGAGATGAAAATGCAAAGTGTATAAACAAAGGAGTGAAAGGTACTACAATTGAAAGTAAAGGAAAGAAGATTTCCGTCGGCGATCTTGTATTGAAAAAAGATAACGAGCATTCAACCTAGCCCATTGAAGCCAACTTGGGAGGGCCCATTTCGGGTCAACCACGTCTTATCTGGTGGGGCGTACCAGCTAGAATATTTGAGTGGAGAAAAATTTATGCATCCATGGAATGTAGCATACCTGAAGCGGTATTATCAATAAAGATCTCGATCTATGATCCAGATAGGATTCCAAAGAATTGTCCTTTCATCTGGTATTTCGTGAGCTCTCTAAAGGAAAACGAAGTTTTTGCTGCCACCACGCTAAAGACTTGGTTATGCACCAAGCACAATACCAAGACTTCGATTCTGCACCGAGCACAAAATAAAGACTTGTTACGCACCGAGCACAAAATAAAGACTTGTTACGCACCGAGCACAATATAAAGACTTGTTACGCACCGAGCACGATATAAAGACTTGGTTACGCACCAAGCACAAAATAAAGACTTGGTTATGCACCGAGCACAAAATAAAGACTTGGTTACGCACCGAACACAATATAAAGACTTGGTTACGCACCGAGCACAGTATAAAGACTTGGTTACGCACCAAGCATAATATAAAGACTTGGTTACGCACCGAGCACAAAATAAAGACTTGGTTACGCACCGAGCATAATATAAAGACTTGGTTACGCACCAAGCACAAAATAAAGACTTGGTTACACACCGAGCATAATGTAAAGACTTGGTTACGCACCAAGCATAATACCAAGACTTCGATTCGCACCGAGCACAAAATAAAGACTTCGATTCAGCACGCACGAGCACAATATAAAGACTTGGTTACGCACTGCACAATATAAAGACTTCGATTCGCACCAAGCACAAAATAAAGACTTGGTTACGCACCGAATTTAGCACAAAATAAAGACTTCGATTCACCGAGCACAATATAAAGACTTGGTTACGCACCAAGCATAATACCAAGACTCGGATTCACCGAGCACAAAATAAAGACTTCGATTCGCACCGAGCACAATATAAAGACTTGGTTACGCACCAAGCATAATACCAAGACTTCGATTCACCGAGCACAAAATAAAGACTTCGATTCTGATGACGAGCACCAAAATAAAGACTTGGTTATGAACCGAAAGCACTTGAAATCAAGACTTGTTACGCACCGAGCATAAAGTGAAGACTTGGCCACGTACAAGTACAAAATAAGGATTCGATTATGCGCCGAGCGCAATAAAGACTTCGGTTCATAAACAAAATTTCAAAAACAAAATAAAGGACAGGTTTATATACCGAGTACAAGAATCAATTAAGGCGAGCAGATCCTTATTCGGCAATCAAAATCGAGCCCCATGAGGGAATATAAAAGGAAAAAAAGAAGACAGGCAACAATCTTACAAAAGGAAAGAGCGAGCATCTACAAAAAGCTTGAAACACATACACAAAAAGGAAAATAACAATTCATTTCTACTTCAAAAATATTTACATAAGGAGGCCGAGTCCCGTTACATCTCGAGGCACGAAGCCAAATTACCTACCTAGGGGTACATATGAAAGCATCAAGATCGAGCGGGGCGGAATTTGGACGACCACTAGAGCCAACTTCTTCCACGTCCGGAGGAGGAGAGCCTGCGCATTAGAAGCCTCGGCAAAGTTCGGCCGGGTATCGAGATCGGCCTCCCGGGAGGGCCGATCTTCCCAAGTCGAGCAAAGACGCCCGCCCCTAATCAAATCAAGAATTTCTCGGAAGATGGTCGCATGGCCATAGGTTAACATGAATGCATACTCCTGAGTCTTTGTAAGCTTTAACGGCCTCTCTGCGAACTTCTCGGTTTTGCGACGACGGCGGTTTCTTCAAATTCTCCTGCGTGCATCGGCTGACGTCTCTCCATTTCCTCACCGGCAGTGGCAAGACGTTCCCAGGTTCGGCGACCTTAACCCCGAGCTCTTCTTCACCCTTTTGCGGGCCCGATCTCGCTGCGCCTACTCGCAGCAGCTCTCTCGAGTTGGCCCGAGTGTAGCCTCATCCGCTTGAGTCTTAAAAGATTCTTGTACCCTTGGAGAGGTAGCATAGCCTCCCGCAGATCCCCGTCTTGGCCGCCTTTCCAGGTCGGCATATTTTTTCTCCAGCTCTCGAGTCCCCCCCAACCGCATGCCATAAGAGCTCAATCATCCGCCCATATGGCCATAAGATATTGAATTTGTTCTTCGCCTGTCTCCGAGAATTGCTCGATACCTTTGTCCAGGCACGAGCTGGAACACTCATCGCGGCCCGACCTGCCTCCGGTAGAACTCTCGTTTGCTCCTCTGTCGGCGTGGCACAGCGAACGAATTCCACAAACCATCGAGGGCGTAGTCCGATCATCCCCTCGCAATATTCATCCCTCACTTGACTTGGAGGGATGAAGTGACCTTCCCTGCCGAGGTCATCCGAAAAAGTTCGCGGACCTCCCTCTTCAGGGGGCTGTTCAGGATGTTCGGGTACCGTTCGACCAACCCCTTCGGTCGTCGATCAGCTCTCCATCCATCACAATTCCTCCTCTTCTCCTTTGAAGAGGAGGTCGCACCGCCCCTGCACCCATCGCAGGACGTTTACCGCCCGGATATCTTCTCTCGAGCCGCCTCCACATCCGCAGCAGTTGATCGGCAGCTGCCCGGGGATTCGCCGCGCGGCCGTGTTCCTCATCTTTGGACGTGCACGCAAGTCTAAGCCACGCCCGCAAAAAACCAACCACCGTTAGAAGATCAAAAGAAAACAAAGATGTTTCAAAAGGAAATGTGAAAAACATAAGTGTTTACCTCGGACACCGCCGTGCTCGCGGCCTCAGGAAAGTCTGTGTTGGCCTACGGCGCAGATGATCTGCCCACGTGGTGGCCGTCGTAGGGGACGGCGTAGCTCGCTCTCGTCTCACCATCACGCTTCCCGGAGAATGGGGCCGTCTTTTCATTGCCGGGAGGGTTCGGTTGAGGCTCTCTCAACCTCTACCTCCCGCTCGCCCACCTCGTCCCGAGCCGCCCCTCGTCCCTGGGTCGGGGGCAAAGCAGCCTCAAACCACCAGCTGCGGCTAAGTTGGCCTCGGTAGCCAACCTCTCAATCCGCCTTATCCATTATGCCCCAAGCCTGGATGTTTTCCACCCCTTCGAATAAAGGTGACAGACAGAGGCCCTTGACGCCTTGGTTCCCTATAAAGGTGAAAAGAAAAGACAATTACAAAAGGAAACAATAAATAGCAAAAGCGAGAGGAAGGAAAAAGGTAAGACTTACTATAACCAAAAACAAAATTTGATGGAGGATGAAGAACGGTCTCCTCTCTCTCCATCTCCCACGCGAGCTTGCCACTCGCTCACCTAAAAACCATTTATCCTTCCACTCCTTCGCAGAAGAAGGGACGACTTTCTACTAAACCGTCCCCATACCCCATTCGGGTCATGACATAATACCACCCTGACGGTCGCCCCGAGATGAAGGAGTTGCTCGCCATACAAAGAGCTCGTTCATCTCCTTAAATTTGGGCGAGATACTTTTCCGTGTGAAACATCACCAGAGGCCGATGATCCCGCCAAGAAATCGGGTGCACTGGGCTTTACGCATGCCCCACTTACAAAACCACCGCGTAAGGAAAACCGGCAGGGAAATCTCAAACCGTATAAAAGGTTGGGGGCAAATACTGACTATGCAACTCATTGGGTACTGGGGAACTTCCAAAGGCCCTGGTACCCAAAAATTGATACCACTTGAATACGGTACCTCCGGAACTCATCCACCTCCCGAATCATTAACATGCTCGATATTGTTTATATCACTCGGCGTCCACCGAGGCTCGACACGAGAGACGGGCCTCCTCCCGTCTTGGCCGTCCGCCATCACGGTGGCCTATGGGCCCTAGCGGCCTCTCCTCCGAATCGCCGGATGGTTCATCTACCCGCTTCGTTATCACGCTTCGGCCCGATGGGTCCATATTTTCTTCTTCCTACTGGTATCAGTCTAAAATCAACACTTGGTGATTCTTCACCGAACTCTCTTGTACCCGATCCGGGAGCCGATACACGTTCCTTCTCTCGAAAATTGTCACTGCGTCGGATCGAAAATAGTGTGTCCGCTCTAAAGACGTTCCACCTCGATAAAGAGTCCTGGAGAAGATATCCAATGACGCTCGGACTATGAGGCGGTGATGGCCGTCTTTGGTGAGAAAGAAAAAAGGTTCGAGAGGAGGATCTTCGATTTCAACCTCTACACTATAACTACGACTCCTACTATCCTCAAAAGAAGACATTTATAGGTAAAGGGAGTATTTGGAAAAAATACCTAAGTTTGAAGTCTCACGAACTTGAAAAGCCGACCAAATTTACGCTTTCGGTTCTAGTTGCTTTAGCTCAAAGGTTAATGGTTGCGAAAGTGAATGATGAAGGGAAACGAAGGTATTTATAGATAGGTTTCGATAGCGCGACGATTATTCGAAAAAGACACGCTTTTAAAAACTCAAAAGCCGTCAAACATGTCGGCGTCGCCGCGTCCGCCACGACAGAAATCGACGTACCTTTTCGCCTCGCGCAAGATTGGTCCAACCACAAGACGCCACGTGTCCATTATTATGGCAACCCATTAATGCGCCGTTTCAAGCATTAATTGCTACGCCGACAGTGCCAGGAAAGAACAAAACCTTTGAGAAATCCGCTTTCCATTAAATGTTCATCATTAGCATTAAAGTTTAACTCCGACTTGAAATTCTTCTCTCGGAATCAAACTTGGGGGCCTTTGATGATACCCGAGCCGAGCTGGGAGAAATTAATCCACGTCATCAGTCTGACACATATCCGAGTAGACGACCTACTGGTGACTTCAACAATGATGTACGACGACGACACGTCACGAATTAGGCTCGCCCGCTAATGAGCCAACGGCTACCTAGTCCAACCGCAACACGGCTACCGAGCCCCGAGCCCAAATTTCGATATGAAACGCACGCGCGACAGCTTCGTAAAAATAAACACATGCCCATGCTTAACACTTTATTGGTATCAGAAACTGCCACATGTCAGAGAATTATGAAGAGAAGTCGACAAGTGGCAAGTTTTGGGCCGACATGCACAACTATAGAGGGACATGTGTCGGATTCTTTAACTATTTTATTAATTAATGAATAGTTAGTGCAAAGATGACTATTGTAACACCATTAACTCTAGCTGGGACACACGAGAGCCGTAACAAAACTTTTTTTTAAAAGAAAACCAATATATACACAAAACCTTTTTTTTTTTAAATTCTCATTTAAATTGCGGTTTAAGCTAGTTCAAGGTGCAATAGGAGCTTGTATTGTGGTGGGATACTCGATGGAGTATTATGTAGTCCCCCATAAACACTGAGGGGCGATGGAATAAGGCGGATGCTTCTTTGAGTTTTCCTTGGTGTATGCCCCGTTGGGGTTCGTTAGCCCACACGACGAGCACTCACGTGCACGCCAAATTGGAAGAACGCGGCGAGACGCGTTGCCCTGCAGTCCCCGATGTAATTAAACATTTTCGCGGTAAGTACTAGACTACTGCTTAGGGATGGCAGCGAGACGGGTAGATGTGAGTATCTACCCGCCTAGACTCTAATGGGACAAGTATATATTGGTAGTCTTTTTTGGATTTGCGATGTGTATGATATGAAAATTTTCTATCAATTTATATACAGGTAGAGTCCTATTTTACCCCCTTAAATACCCACTACCCGATCTCATTTACCTCTTATAACCTCCGCCCAACCTCCGCCTATTATTTTCATTTAGCAAGATACATTTCTTCTTATAAACCAAATATGAATTTTCATTTTATACAAAGAAGATATAAAGTTTATTTTCTTTGAATATGTGATCCTATCAACTCTGTTTTTTAATGTCAAGCTTGATAAAACATCGTGAAGTGGTTATATGGATTGAATGATGTATTGATGTTGATTATGCAATTTTAAGGAATTTATTTGCTGCATTTGTACTTATGTGTTGCTTTTGATTTATTCGATTAATGATGATGCCTACAATGACTTGCAAAATTGAACATGATTAATTGTTATAATTATTAAGAATTTAACATATTAGGCATTCCCTTATATAATAACTAAATTTTTTGTATGGTACCTATTTATATAGTCATTTGGATATTCGTATAATTATACATTTTAATATAAAATATGTGAAATTTTGGCCAGGTACGAGTAGTATGCGGGTATCATCAAATAAATTTGGGATGTGTACTGGATAATAGGTGTAACTTAATCGGGTTTGAGACAAAGACGAGTAGTATTAATATTATAGAGTTCGGAAATAGATACCGCTTAAATGGGTGGGTAGTGGTACCCTACCCATTGTCATCCCTATCTTTGATAAGCAAGTCTTTTAGACAAAATTATATTGATTTTAAGGGGATATTTTAATAGTTTTCCACAATTTACAAACAAACACCTCGGGTTTACAAGAGATCATCAAATGGGCTTACCCGATCTTGATCCGCATGTCAAAAGGAAAAATTGAGCCTCCGCACTTCTTTTCGAGTCACTATTTTTAAAGCCTAGTCGACTCATGCTTTAAAATTACAAGTAACTATATCGGGCCACATGGTGGGCCCAAATAGATCGACTCCTCCTCGGTCCAAAAATGGGTAAGGACAAAAATATCAAATATTCCCGGAAAAAGGATACTTTTATGCTCCCTAGGTCCTTTTTTTGGGCATTTGTACGCAAACCCTTTTTTGACATTTTTACACTCCCGCCGAATTTTCCAGATTTTTTGACGACATTGTTTCAAGATTGTTTCGTACATGCTTCATCTAATAAATTTTCAAGGAAAAAAAATTTATGGCCCCATTAAATAATTAATTTTATACTCAAAATCTTATAAACAATCAAGAAATATACAAATAAAATAACACATAATTAAACAAAACACATTAAAATTAATACGAAACAACATATAACTATAAAAACACAATTTAATTTATGATCCAATGCATTGAAAACGCTCGGAAAGACATACAAACAACCAAAAACAACATAACAATATTAAAAATTATATAAAAATAACCTCAAACAATATAAAAAAACAATAACAAAAATCTTAAAAATAGGTAAAAATATGCATTTAAACATTGAATGCAACATGAAAAAAATAAAGAAATACCATAACAACATTAAAAGCAATATAATAACAACCCCGAACAATGAAAATAATATATAAAACATCATATGAACAAAATGTACATACGAGCATAAAAATGTCAAAAAAAGAAAGAGAGCGTATGTAGCGTCTTTTCTCCCAAAATGTTGGGCATTTTTGGAGTTTACTCCTGAAAATTGCAGCATGACCCGACCTATCATTGGCCAGTCCTGGTTTTTGACACCTCTATTTACAAGTGAAAGAAAAAGCCCTTCAAGTTAAAACATTGCATCATTTTTATAGAGATATTATTCAATAAATTCTATTATTTATTATAAAATCCATTTAAGATATTATTTACTGATTCACCAAGAAAGTGTTTGTTTAGAATTCCAGAAGCAAGAGAGAGAGAGAATCAGGATTGGGCTAATTATGGTACTGTATAGAGAGGGGCCACAAAAAATAAATGGTGTTGATGACACAAATTTGATCACAATTTTCAAGATTCTGAGAAAACCCAAAATCGTATTTCTAATTTTATTTTTTACTTTGGGGAGAGACACATATAACCATCCATCCCAATCACTGCCAGCCCAAATTATCTGTATTGACTTGAGTGTCTACTACTGTTTCCCCCTTGATCAAAATAACTTGTCTCTCAATAAAAGATAAGAGCATGGTGCAAAATTGTCACTGCCCTTCATTTTTTGATAAGGTTAAAAGTTTGGGATCCTATGTTGCCTTAAGTATCACTCCATGTCAAGAATTTGCAATGTTTCATCTTAGTATGGGCTTGGGATATCTTACTGGCATTTTAATTTCTATATGTTATATATAAATATGGAGTAACAATTTATTACATCCATTAACATTTACTTGTATCCAAGAATATAGATATGGATAAATGCATCATATGCGTTTAATGAATAATAATATTTAGTTGAACGATGTTCAGTGGTGGAGATAGGGCCAAGCGGTGTATACTTGTCCGTAGGGGCGGGGCGGAGTTGGGGTTTTTGTGGTGGGGGCCACCGTGTCGGTGAAGGGCTAGTATAAAAAGTTTACCCTCCAAAGTTTTTGAACACTTTGGCAGTGCGTCTTGACATCCCGCGATGATTTACCTTTGGCGGCAGAACAATGAGGAGCCGAGTTTGTCCTCAAGATAGTCGGGCGTAGCGCAGGAAGCTGAGTTATCAAAAAAAAAAAAAAAACAAAGTTAGAGTTCATAAGTTTTATTTTTTTTAGTTTTCCATTCGACTCACCTCATTTTCGTTTGCTGGCTCCGCCATTATTGATGTTATTATTCATCAATAATATTCACGTTGCACTTAGTGTATGTATTATCTGTGGGAAGACGTGTTAATTTTGGCCCGACCCGACTGTTTTACCAGGATGAGCTATGATTTATTAGCCCCCTTCCCCCAAAAAAAAAAAGGCCGATCCGACTGACCCAATATTTATAGTGTATTTTCATGGGTCAGACCAAAATGAGCTCCAAAAAATAGCGAGCTGGTTACTCTTTGGTCCGATTTGACCCGATTTTTGCTCTAGGTCGGGCTGTCCCGGCCAGATAATTTTGAGAGTTCTATTTGTGGGGTGTGATAAGAGATAGAACATGTGTTTATTATCCACATATACCTAATGTATTGTCACCAAATGTAGATTAACCCTATTGATCCTCATGAAAATTTGCAACCCTTAAAGTAAATTATCTAAATTGCCCTTCTCCTCAAACATAGGTAAATGTAAATTCCTAATTATAAAGATTTAACAATGTAAGCATCAATGATTAGTTATGAAGAAAAACTTTTTAGCTTTATTAGAAGCAAGTTGGTGTGGGTTGGGCCAAAGTTATGTTGAGAAAGATTTGACCTCAAAAATTTCAGGCCTGGATGTCAACTTTGGGTGGTAATTATAGTGTAAAGCAACAGAAGCAGTATTCTTTTTCTGACCCTGGTTCTAATAAACTCAGACAACCTTTTTTATCACTAATTTATCATCTTGGAAAACATGCCAATCATGATTCCATTTACAAAAAAGATAATTTCATCTGTGCCCACAAATTAAAAATTAAATTTAAAAGGTGTGTTTATATATGTGTGGATAGATAGATATTAATTACTTTGTGGAAAATAAATCTCTTTTGCTTTTGATTTCTTTTTGTTAAGGTCTCACGCGGAGATTTGTGTTTGTCAGGCACTAAAATTATCTTTAATCATAACTATTTCTTTGGATACACATGCAAAGCTGTTTCACACAGTACCACCAACTTAAGTTATAAAAATTAGAGAAAATTGTAAAATTAGCCCAATATCTATGGCGATGTTTGCAATATTAGTCCTATTCTTGTGACAATTTCGACCATCAACAAAATAACAATTTTAATCCTGTAACAATTTTAGTCTTGTATTTTTCAATTGTAGTAATTTCGTTCTTATTAGTCAAAACAACCAATTTTGCCAAATTTGTATGTGTTTTTGTATTTTCATAATTAGAAAATAATACATGCAGAAATCGTATCTCGGATTTTGCTCTAGATTCATAAATCTAAAAGTTCTTCTCTCATTAGGTAATCTATACTAGAAATGAGAAATAAATATAACTCAAGTAAATAAAACATAAGTGTGATAACATTTTATACATGATCTGAGGTATATTGAGTATTTTGGGAATAATTGAAATAACCATCAAGACCAAATTTGCACTAATTAAACTTATAGGATCAAACTTGCTCAAATTTAAAACTTGCACAAATTTAAAACTTACCTGATCAAAATTGCAAAAAAGCAAAACGTATAATTTAGCTGCGATTTAGGAAAGTAAATCGGATGTCACTGACCTGGGGGACCACATGTAGCGGGTGAAGTGTTGTCCACGAGGTGACCCTTAGGATCCCAAAAAGCGAGGTGAAGTACTTTGTTCGAGGGTACACGAAACAACGCACGTTAAATTTGGCAATGGATGTCTCCCAACTAAGGCCCTCAGTGCCTAAGTCGGAATCAGGTAGTTGAGGTACTTAGAAAGCTAAAGAGCGAGGTAAATTAGAATAATGACAAGTTACCTTTTACCTTGATTTTCGTAAAGATTTATAGATCGCTTTCACCGTGTGGTGCGGATCACCGTACATGTGGCGCCCCGATCGACGGTGTGTGGCTCGCTGGCGACGGCCGGACATTCATTCGGGTCCGGGACCCTATATAAAAACCGCGGATCCTGGGGGCATCTTGGTAATTTCCAGCGAGGCGAGGTCAAAATGGTCAACTCGACCTAGGCGAGGCTATAATGGTAATTTCCACATCATTTACTCCCCCAGTTACTTTAGTAATTTTATTGCTAAAGTGACTCGATTCAGGTCCTCGAATTCTAAGCGACGCGGGACCAAACCCTTGAATTCGAAAAGACCCTTTCATCGTAGTCAATGAATTTGAATAGCCTTTCGATCAAGACCGTTGATTTTCTCGCCCTTCTCTATATATATAAGATGGTCTTTCAAAACCTTCATTTTTCGCACTTTTTACCCCGGATCACCTCGCTGCTCAAGCTCGTCCTCGACCTAGGATCTTGACTTCGTGCTCCTCTACTTCACCTGACTTAGAGGTAGGTTCTCTTTCTCTCTCTACTTTAAATTTTCTCTCTTTTATGACGACCCCTCATTTATCTACACGGCCCTCTAGTTCGCGGTCGAACTCTGGTTCGTCCTCGAAATTGGGGTCGAGTAACGTGCTCAATTTGCTCACTCAGTTCATTTATGTCCCGGCTTATTATCGTTCGCGCGACCTCCCGTCGCCTCACTGTAATGGCTTTGACGGCTTGGCTGGCCACCTCTTCCAAGCCGTCTGGTGCTTCGTTTCGCTTTTCCCCATTTCCCCTTCTAATGGGAGGTCTTGAGGAGAATCTCCATAACCTTCTTGCCGCTTTCTTTCCTATCCTCCAACATTTTTTCCATTTTCTCAAAGTGACTAGCTTTCATGTGAATCATCTGCTCCTCCTCCCGAACCAAAGAGGTTCCTGCGAAGTGAAGCGGGCGAATTGGTGATGTTCCTCGAGGAGGGTCCTCCACAACCCCCTGAATGCATGCAAAGGTGTTTCCAATGTCTTCCCTGGCGTTTCCTCCATCTTTAGCTAGACCTCTTTCCCACAGACGGCGCCAACTGATTTAGGAAAGTAAATTAGATGTACCTGACCTAAGGACCCACGAAGCGAGGTGAAGTGTTGTCCACGAGGTGACCCGACTTAGGATCCCAAAAAGCGAGGTGAGGTACTTTGTTCGAGGGTACCTGAAACAGAACGCACGTTAGGCTATCCGGGATGACTCTCAGCTAAGGCCCTCTGATGCCTAAGTCAGAATCAGGTAGTTGAAGTAATTAGAAAACTAAAGAGCGAGGTAATTTAGAATAATGACAAGTTACCTTTTACCTTGATTTTCGTGTCGTATTTATAATACTGTTCACCATGTGGTGCGGGTCACCGTACACGTGGCGCCCGATCGACGGTGTGTGGTTCACGGACGACCCGACCCGGACATTCGGGTCGGGACCCATATAAAAAGCCGCGGATCCTGGGGACATCTTGGTAATTTCCAGCGAGACGAGGTCAAAATGGTCAACTCGACCTAGGCGAGGCTATAATGGTAATTTCCACATCAGCTACTTCAAAAAGTTTGAGAGGGTTCTATCAAAAAAAATAATAATAAAGTTTGAGGGGGTTCTGGAAAAACACCATAAATGGTTTGTAAAATACAATTTAGAATTTTTGGAGCATATATTTATATACACGCACATGTAATTTCAAATTCAATATATTGTCTTAAATTTATGGTGATATTGACATATGCATTTTTTAAACTTTAAGATTATACCTTTGATATGGTGTCACTCACACCTTTTATAAGGGTGTTGACTGGGGGGTTCGAACTCCGTATCTCTTAATTTCTTTGAAATTTATCCACTCTCTCCAACCAATACTCACAACTTATTAAAAAAAAATTATACGTTCGATATAAATAATAAAGTGATTCTTAATATGATATATATAAATTATCTCGTCCTCGTTATTAATCTTTGAAACAAAAATCCAATATATCTTAATCTCGAACTTAGAATTCCCTCTTCGTTCTTATCTATATTCCTTAAAAACAATATTATATAAGAGAACCAAAACAGTTTGTGTGACAAATGATGTCATGTAATTTTGCAATAATTTTATTTTTGTTTAACATTTGCCTAAAAAAATGCGGAGAGAACAAGATGAATGAACAATTGCTATATGGGTGGAAATTCAAAAGCCAGATCGTAGCATGTAATGGATTCTGCTAGCAACTCTCTCCAATATTCATACTCTCTAAAATAATTAGTAACTCAAGTTGCTAAAGAAATTTATTAAACCCACTTATAAATCACCTAAATATTATCACATAACTAATATGAGATAACACAACCACCTATATATATTGATCTTTGCAAAAATCCATACAACTCGGTCCAAGTTAGGATAATCCAAGCTAAGATATCTAGCTTTAATCCGAAGTCTATTCCACATGTAGAGTACCGGCCTGCAACACGCAAACAAGATTAGAGGGTCCCGAGGTGTCTATGGGGAGCCTCTCTGATGCTTAAGTAAGCAGAGTGTAGCTTAAGTAAGCAAAGTATAGTGGAAAAATCCAGAGCGCATGCACATGCAATAATCATCAGTTAAATTGAGCTTAATGAAAAATAACGAAGGATGGACTATTATTTATACCCAGGACTGGGGCGGCATGGGCTTAATGCGATGAGCTGGGTCTCGTGGGCCTTGTTTGTTGACTTGCCCAATTAATGAGTTTTCATGGGCTATCTCAATTAAAGAGAATTAAATAAAGATAAATTGTCGAAAATATCTCAATTTTTGGAAAAAAAAGGCACTGTTTATGCTCTTATCACTTTTGTACTCTTTTTTTGACTTTTTTACGCTCCTGCATATATATATTTTGGTTATTTTACGTTTTTTTCATTTTTTTTGTTTTTGTATTGCTTTGTATGTTATATCTGTTGTTTCGATGTTGTTTATATTTGTTTCTTAGTTGTTTCTATGTTGTTTCATTGTTGTTTTGATGTTTCAATACAACTTTTACTTAATTTTACGCTCTTTTCTGTTCATGTCTTGTTTTATATATTATTTCTGTTGTTTTTGGGTTGTTGTTTCTACACTTCGTTTTTAATGTTGTTATGATCTTCTTTTTGTTTTTATGTTGTTTCGATGTTGCAATGCGCTTTTACCTATTGTAAATCTCTTTTTGTTCATGTGGTATTTTCTATATTGTTTAATTATGTTGTTTCTAGTTTGTTTCTACATAGTTTTCAATGGTGTTCTGTTGTTTCTTGGTTGTTTCCATGTTTTTTATGTTTTCAATGCATTAGACCAAAAATTCAATTGTGTTTTTTTATTCATGTTGTTTCTATATTATTTTCAATTTGTTTGATTTTAATATGTGTTGTTTTATGTGTATATTTCATGAATTTTTAATAAGATTTTGAGTATAAAATTGACTATTTAATGGAGTGAAATTATTTTTCCACTTTGAAATTTTATTAGATGAAACATGTAAAAATATATTCGAAACAACCTTGAAACAACAACGTAAAAAAATCCATAAAATTTGGCAAGAGCGTAAAATTGTCCGGAGAAAAACACAATAGCGTAAAATTGTCCAAAAAATTCCCCACGTGAAAAGCTGTCATTTTCTCCGGAATGTGGAGCAATAATGTCCTTAAACCTTAAATAAATAAAATAGAAAAAAATCGATTTTACCCGCAACACACACATGCACACACACACACACATATATTATTTTGGTTCAAATGAGACCACCCTCCCTAGGTGAGACAATGTGGACTCATCTTGCCCATTAATCTTAACAAAAGAAGGGATGTGATTAATTAAGTTTTTTTTTTTATAATTTTTCCTAATTTTTGTTGATTTTAAGAGTAAGGTTGTGATTTTGTAATTCAAATTAATGGCCCCATCGGTTTTTCTGGTATGTTTGACTTTTTGAAACCGCTTTTATGGGTGAGATTGAAACTGTCGGATTTAGTGGAGTAATTTAAGGAAGCAATTTTCTTTCCATTTTTTTTTTAATTTTACAGTATAGTTAGAGTTCTTCTACTACTTAATTAGCTATTAAATAATGTATATTTAGTTGTTTTGTTGGCACTATTTTACAAAAATAAGACATGATTGAATATAACGTACTGTATATTTAGTTATACTACACTGCATAAATAATTTCAATATAATGCATAGTTACTTATGAAAATGGGATATTACTTTTGGAAACTATGAAAATGGGATGTTACATAATATACTGCATATTTAGTTATTCCACACTGCATAGATGGTTTCTACATAATGCATAGTTAGTTGATTTTGCTGCATAGTTTATGACGCATTGCATAGTTGAGAATATGCACTGTGCTTTTAATTTTTTTGTATAAATACCTTATAGATAATGTATAGTTAGTTGATGTTTGTTGCATGTTTTCAAATATGTAATATCTTATAGTAATTTATGCAGTGTTTCTTCACAATTTTTTTTTCTTTGTAAAATGTGCAGAAATCGTTAATGGCGTGTTTTTCATTGTTGTTTTTCATTTGGAACAGAAATCGTATCTCTTTCACTATTTTTTTTCATAATTCGAGTTCTTCACAGTTTTTTTCATTTGCGTTAACGGAGAAATTGTGAGAGAGAGAGAGAGGAGGGAGAGAGAGAGAGAGGGAGAGAGAGAGACATGAGAGAGAGAGAGATGAGAGAGAAAAAGGTTTGATTCCATTTTTGTAACTACCTCGTTATGTTATTTTATCCTATTACCCTTATGTTGATTAAATTAATGTTTTAATATAATTTTTAGGGCAGGTCTCTTGTGAGACCATCTCACGGATCCACATCCGTGAGATGGAGCTCCAAATAACCAAACCCAAAAAGACAAAATCTTAAATTTAAAAACAAGGCAAAAACAAATCAGCAGCCATTGTTTAACGTATTCTCTCTCTCTTTCTCTCTCTCTCTCTCTCTCCATCTCTACTTTGGAGAAGCAGTTATCCTATGCCACACAATCTCCATCTCGATCTCGCGAAGTTTGTGTTTCTCTCCATCTGTATTTCCGAACAACATAATCGTAGAGGTGCCAATCGTGGGGTACCATGCCACAACATATATTCTTCTACTATCCCTTGTCTTCACTGTTAATTTACGAATCGATATGTTTTCTATCAACACAAATCAAGATGCTGCAAGTAATGTCAAGAAGAAGTGAACGTCAAACTCACATGGAAGGAGTTCATGTTAAAGATTGTTAATCCATGATTTTAGTAATTATTTTCGTATAAGGTTTATGTTCATTCTGTTACTGAGATTGTTTCACCATAAAAACTTAGTCATTCAATTCCCACTATTAATACTTCAATACTTTTGTAATAAAAAATGATACGTTTATGCTGAAAACCCATACTTTTGGACTGAAAAGTGATACTTCACAACTGAAGACAAATAGTTGTAATTGCAATATTTTGTTAAAACAAGGTAATACTTTTTATTCAAAAAGTGATAATATTAATACGAAAAAAGATACTTTTAATGGAAAATTTATGCCTAAAACGTGATACTTTTGTAATAAAAAATAATACCTTTAGAGCGAAAAGTGATACTTTTCAGCCAAAGAGAACTACTGATACTTGCAACTTTTTTTTTTTAATTAAGAAGGGGATACTGTTAAGAACAGAAACGATACTTGTAAACCAAAATGTGATACTTTCAACTGGAAGGAAATAGTGATACAATCATTTTTAATAATAAGGTGATACTTTTATATAGAAAATCAATACTTTTTAACCGAAAAATGATACTTTCCAAATTACAACAAATAGTGATACTTGCAGTATTTTGTTGAAAAGATGGTAATACTTTTAATTTAAAAAGTGATACTTTTACGATGAAAATTGATACTTTTAACAAGCTTGTATTGGGTGCCTTACGCAAGGTTTGCCTTTTGCACTAATTTGATTTGGAAAAAAATCTTCTTTGTCTTTTGAACATTCACCATGGTTACCAACGTAGTGAAGAAAGGTGAACAAGATTCAATTTTATGCAAAATTCTATATATATTTAACTTTCTAAAAAACTTAAATAACAAAACTTCCAAAGAAATCTCAATCGAACTCTACAATGGCGACAATCTAAACTCGTAGAGTTTGAGAGGGAGAGATAGAGAGACATAAATCGACATTTGTGTGTGTGTGTGTGTGTGTGTGAGTGAGAGAGAGAGAAAGAGAGTAAAACAGGGATCAATTAATCTACACAGTAAAGTGCACGGTCCAAAACAAAGACAACTATGTTATTTACAAAATTGCCACCACCTACTTTGCAATATCACCAAATTTTGGGTAGTAGATTCGTCTCACGGATTTAGATCCGTGAGACCGTCTCACATAAGTTTTTGTGTAATTTTTATCCATTAAATCACACCCATTGATTAATAGTGGGGGATGGTTGAAATTAGTCCATTATGTCTCAACTAGAGACATGGTCTCACTTGATCCTCCCTATATATATATATATATATATATATATATATATATATGTCTACCATGAAGAGAAGTGGAGAGAACCTTGAAATATCCAGTCTTGCTCATTAGCTCATATATATTGCATAGCTGAATGTGATTCCTCATTCTTATTCTTTTGTTTTTTTATGTAAGAAAAGTACCAATTAAAATACCCGCAAGGTTGAATGTACGAAACACTTTCTTAGTTGAGCCAGCGCGAGAACTGCTTGCCTAGTGTGGTTTACCTGGTTGGCGTAGTTTGCGGGCGCTTGCGGTACGTCCGTTTTTTATCCAAAAAAAAAAAAAAAAAAAAAAAAGTACCAATTAAAGGTTGAATGTACCAAAAAGGGTGTTCTATATATATTTTTAAATTTTTTCCCCTCCTTTTTTGTTGGGGGTGGGGGTTGGGGGTTGAGGTTTTTTTTTTTTTTTTTTTTTTTTTTACTTTTTTTCCACTAGGAACTAAAAAGGCCCCTACAGAATGTATTCTCAATAGATTATAAATAAAAATTTGAAAACTAACATCCGTATGCTTGTGGTAAATACTAAATGATCAATTATTTATATTCAATTTGACTCCAACATTAATGCTGCCAAAAAAATTCTATGCATGCAAATATATTTTATTTATTTTTTTGTGAAAGGGCAAATCTATTATTTATTGAATAAAGTTTCTTTAGCCCAATGGAAAGAAAAAAAAAGGAATAATGAGAATCATTTACATGTCAATATCAAACTGCTTCAAAATTGAAACATTTGTATCATTGATTTTGACAAGTCATGAGCTATGCTGTGTATCAAATAATGTCCCCATGCATCATAAATTATTTCACAAGAATATTGTTTGAAAGAGTACTATGTGAAATTTAATTAGTGACAATTAGTTTAGGCCCTAGCTATATCTTTTGAAAACACGATAATGTTGCACTCAACATATATACACATATTTGGTGTGGTTTTAATTTTATATATTCAATTCTTTTATTAAATAAAACATTTTGCTTTCACTTATGCACTCAATGCAAATATATATATCTATATACTAAGTAAATATTGATATATACATATATTACTTTCAAAATCCAAACCCTTACAAGGGAAATTGTAGGGGAGAGCAGAAGTTCGAACCTTTACCTCCCTCTAGTAATTGAGACCAAGTACCGTAATATATATACTAAATAAATATATATGTGAATGTTATTGAACTATGTATCGTATATATAACTTCACAGTAACTTTGTAATGAAGAAAAAGTTGCTTGTTGGTAGTTTACTCGATATGAATACTATACATAAATTTGTTTGTATAATATTTTTTTTTTCTAAGGAAAACCACATTTATTTCAATGTCTAATTATATAAATAATTTCACTTTCTTCATGTTCCTAAAAATGCAAGTATACCTTTCCCCAATTTTCTTCTCATATAATACCTAACAAATGGACGAGTACAAATTAAAAGAGGGAAAAGAATAAGAAAAACCAACAAGAAAAACGAAAGAAGAAAAAAAACAAAAAAGAAAAGGTAAAAAGAGTAGCCTTTGGGAACATTCTCTGTGCTTTAAAAAATTGTCTGGAGTAAAACATTGTTTTGAAGGGCAAGGCATGAGATTCAAAGCAACTTATAAAGACAAATACATAAAAAGACTATCTTTCCTTTCACACAATATGCATGTTGCTATTATGTTTTCATTTTTCTCTACCCCACCACCACCTTCTTCTAATCAATTATTTACTAGGGCAAACCTTTTTTTTTTTTTGAAAAATGGAAATGTAATTTTTGCTTTTTTTTCTTAATAACTTGAGAGTAGTGGTTGGAGGGTAGGAGATAAATTTCAAAGAAACTGAAAGATAGATTGTTCGAACCCTAGTCAAGAGCGATACCACTTAAACTACAAACTCGTGGTAATGTAATGTTTGCTTTGAATCCACTGTATTTTTACTAGAATTTTTTCGTCATATGAAATATTCTTTTTATTTCAGCATGTAGTGCAAGGAATTAAAAACAAGAAAAAGAAAAATGTTGCATTAATTGTTGGGTTGAGTATTTTTTGATAGACTTCATCATCTGAATAATTTAAAACCGTCAAAATGTTTATGAAAAATAATTGAAATAAAAGGTTTGATCAGTACAAATATCCAAGATTATCCAAACAAATTAGAATAATTTTTTTGTTCATGAATTTTGAATTCTAATTCCAAATAATTAATCAAGCATTTTGAGACATGCATTGATGACTTGACATTAGTACTATTAATACATAGTTGGACCCTGTAATGAAATAATTAAGGAATCTTTGTTTAGATTGAGATTCTATAAAAGTCCTTTTGAGGTCATTGAATTAAAATAATCAGAATATTAGTATTTAATATAAGAACTAGTCATTTGCAAAAAATGGAATTTTTAGGCACAACTGACATTTCGTCTTAAAGTTATTTTTATACTTTTTCTTGAAATTTTGCATTGTTTTCCTTTTGCTACCTGACTGACTTGTGATCAGGATATTTTTCTTTATTTTTATATATTTCCATTTATTTAAAAAAAACTGACATTTCGTGTTTCCTTATTCACAAAATATGATTAATCTATATATATAATATCAGGTATCAACATAAAAAATAATTAATCTAAATATTTTCTTATTTATATATAAGCCTTTATTAAAACATCCAAATTTAAAAATTCAAGAAATATGAAAGTTATTCTTTTTTTAGTACAATGGGAGATAATAGACCAGGGAAGGAACACACGCATTATGGGATCGAATCCGAGTTAATCATCTCACAACACAAGTCTTTACCAATGACGGGGAATTTTTTTATATTATTTATTTTTAAAAGCTATTATTCAAGTTAAACAAAACAAAGTATAATCCATTAATGTTTTTATGCAGTTCATAATTGTATCTATTTTATATTTGACGTAATTTATAATTCTATTTGATTGTGAGTAAATTTTTGTAACTTGTGAGAGGGATGCACCGTGTTATGAAAAATAAAAACTAGTATGTATTAATGTAAGTAATGCTGAAAGCATTACTTTTAGTATAAAAATTAATAATTATCTGAACAACTAAAAGAGTATTACTTTGTACCCAAAATTATTTTTTACCCGAAAAGTATTATTTTTTACATATAAATGCATTACTTATTTCCGTTAAACGGTGTGACCGTCTTACATTTTTTTGCCTAATTTTGTGCTCTCCTTGTAAAAAAGTTTTGGATCCGTCCCTGGTCTTTACCATTGGAACACAATTTCGATCCCATATAAAAGTGATATTGAATATAAAAAATAAAGAGTTCTGTAAAAAGGAGGGGGTGGGGTGTATTTGTTGGGTGTTTCCGTGATCCAAGCGAATGACAAAGTAAAAAAGAGACAGGCCCTGAACTCATGGCCCAATCCATTTTCTTTCTTTTCGTTCCTCGAGAACTGATAGAGTGTGGGGATGGAATTTGAATTGAATTTGTCAGCGCATGCACCTCATGTCCACGTAAATTTTACAATTTGCTTTTACTTCAATTCCTTTTTTCTTTTTTTACCATGGTAATAAGGTTACTTTAATGTTGTAAAAATCGGCATAAACGCCCACAAATCGAAGCAATTTTATCCAAATTGTTGATAAAGTCGTCTCGGCCAAAAATAGGCCTAGTGCCGAGATAGGCGGGCTAGGCGTCCAAAAATTAAAAAAGAGTAGTTATTTTTCTAGGGGCTCTAGGCGCTATGTGTTGGGCTGGCGCTTGGCTAGTGGCTAATAATTTCTGAAACTTTGGTTTACTTAGAAACAAATATATACTTGGAGGTTTTGTAAACTTTGTTGTTAGTTTACTTAGAAAACAAATATATACTTGAGGTTTTTAGTTAAAATCGTAACCAGGAACTATTTGATTGGTTAGTCGATGTTACCTAACCGAGTTCTATATTGGATTAAACACACCCATATGAATGTGTATGTGTATGTGTTGATTGACTATAATTTTAGTTAAAATCGTAACCCGCATCTACTTACCCCTATTTGACATGGTTTGATTTCGATTCCTCTATTTTGAAATCGTGAATCGACGATCTCTAACCGAAACCGTCGGCTTCGGTTTGAAACCACCGGTGCCGCCATTTCGCCCGTAAATTTTCCTCGTCACCTATAAATACCCCCACCATTTTTTCTTTACATCAACACTCTTCTTCTAATTTCTTGTCTCACTAATCTCTCTTACACAATTCTCTTAAATCTCTATTAGTTAATAGGACTATTTCAAATATCAAATTTTTAATATCTTTTGCTTATTTATTTAGTTCTATAATCCTATTTTAGTTTCATACTTTTATACAAATGAAAAGTTAAGTAGGTGTTGAATATTAGAATTAAGTTCAAGCATGATTTCTTTAATGCCCCCTCTCCCATTGCTTTCATTTATCATGTTTTGTTTTTGTAAGTTATAATTTTGTAAGTTTTGTACTTTGTATATAAATTGTAATCTTATACTTTATATCCTTTTGTACTTAGTAAATTATAAATCAAATCTTAAAGTAAACATTGTCTCTAAACGTTTTAATTTCTTTCATTCGTTTTAGCTCAAAAGTCTCAAATAGAACATTTAAATTTATAATTCATAAATTCAAGAAAATTAATAAATTAAACAAATAAAACATCTAAACTGGCGGTTCAAATCGTAACCGTCGATTCGCGACTGTAATCAAACCTATCTCCGCTTTCCATGATTTTTGGAACCGACGGTTCTTTCGAACATGTCTCATTGTTTTAGGGTGATTTCCGTGCGTTTTTTTAATTAACTTCACCTCAGATTGTCTAATGTAATTTTATTGAAACACGAGTCTGCCAAAATAAAAAAAAAAAAAAAAATTGACAAGCAAAGCAGTGTCTAAGTTTGGGTTTTCTAAGAAAATATTCATGATAGATCAAATTGTATGTACATATTTGATGCACGGAAAAAAAATCAAATTTCCCATTTTCTAAAAATAGGATTTTGAAAGATTTTATTCAGCTTCTTGTCAAGTTAAGTTCCTTCTATGAGTGAAAAAACCGAAGAAACCGATTAAGCATAAAATGATACAAATGGTCTTGTAGATGCTACATCTGCAATATATACATTTGATGTCATCCATCTACATGTGTCACTTGTCATTCATCAAACACTAAGTGTACTATACACCTGTTATAGCATAGATAACAACGTATACAAATATATCTATAAGTTTTACACATATTTATTACAATGTAACTGATCATCATTTTTTCATTCTCAAAATACCAAAAATATGCAAACCATACATAATTTTTCTGAAAAATGACCAAACGGCAATTCTGCAAGTCAAATTGTTAACACTGACCAAAGCAGCACTGATATTTAGCAGGCCCAAATAGGATTTGAAGAATTAACAGTTTATGGCCCAATTGGGAGCTCATAACCTCACAAAGTGGGCTGGTGAAATTTGTTGGAATGGATCATTACTCTTGGACTGTATAATTGTATATGTTGCTAAATTTATCCAAATATACGTGACTTTCAATTTTTGTTTTTTGTGAATTACAGTTCAAATTACCGTAATCCATACATAATTTTTTAATTTCTCTAAGGTAATTTCCCTTGTCAACTTTCCACAAGAAAATTTTATTATAAAAAATTTCGCCATTTTTCTTTTTGTGAAACTTTGGATTGTTTTTTTTTCAAAATTTCATGTGCTATGGCCTATATATATGTTGGTAATACTCCAAACAGTATTAAACACCAATCAATGAGTTTATTTCACTGACACGTGTTATTCATCGGAACGATAGGAACAAGAAGTGAGACACAATATTGGAACATGAAATCCGTTCCCGCTTATGTCAAACTACGGTTTTTTGCAAATAAGAGTACACTCTAATCTCTTCATTTTCCATAACATCCCTCAAAAATAATGAACAAGATCAAACATCCAATAAATATCTGCCAAGATTTTCCGAAATATTCATGTCCTATTCTTTCTGAATTTTTTTCAGTAAGTATGCTCAAACCAGCTTGTAATTGCCTCTGAAGAAGGGATAATTACATAAACTACCCCTAAGATTTAACACAATTACACAAAAGACCCAGTCCCCTTTAATTTTATTTCAATTTTTACAAATTGCACAATCCAAAAGGAGTATTTAATAGGTACACACAAATCTCAAGATGGTATTTGCAACACCTTAAGTGGGTATTTTGTAATTTTAGAAAATAACAGGACTTTTTTGTAATTAAACTAAACTTCAGGGGTAATATTTGCAATTAACCCAATTCCCTCAAGTTAACAACCTGCTTCATTCCTTTAACTTCCACTCGAAGATGGAAGTTCTTGTCTACTCCCAGACATCATTTCCAAGTGCTTTCGTTTCCATTTCATTATCGACTCGTCTTCCTTCCTATCCGCAAACGATAAAAACTTCTGAATCCTTATAGACTTGGAACTGCTCTGTAAGGAGGGTTCCGACTGTTGAGGCAAATACCGCTTAAACTTGTATACAATCGAGCTGAAATAGACGAGAAGAGCAACAAAGCATGCAATGCCACACAGCAGGAAAAGACCCCAAAAGCTCTTGAATTGAAGCTGCTCTGAGTCCACAGAGCTTGGCAGGCCACAAGCTCTCGTGTTCAGCCACTTATCGTGTATTTTTTGAAGTTCGCCGTTTTCGGATAATGTTAAGATAGCAGTGGACATGTCCATTGCCAGTGGAGAGTCTCGAGGAAACGCCTGAAAAGTAGAGAAAATGTCATCTTACATCCGAGAGTGTAAGAAAAAAAGGCTTAATTGCAATTTGGTCTTGTAAGTTTAAGGGGGTGGCACATTTTGGTCCCGTAAATATCCTATGTAGCAATTTTAGTCTTGCTACATATGATACTTACAAGACCAAAAGTGTTACACAAAATAGTACATGACTAAATATGCCACTTCTTAGGACCATAATTGCCATCAAGTCATGAAAAAAATAGGACTGACTACTTACGAAAAATAACCTTCAAATTCAGTCTGATACAAAAACACGCAGCTATCTTTCAAAATTATAGTTACCCCCCTGACATTTGTTGCTATTATACAAATTACACCCCCGAGACGGTATTTATTAATCAAATACAAACCTCAAGGAAGTGTTTGTAAACTGGAGTTTTTGAAGACAAAAGAATTTTTTATAATCTGAAAATTTCATTCAACTTGATTGTCTTACAAATTCCCCCAACATGGTGTCCTATTTATACACATGAATTGGCCATAGGAATCACCAACTATTAAATTAACACTACAAAAAATAAGATGACTCTTTGAACAACTTAGACTCTTCAAACTACTTATTCAAACTTAGGAAATATAATTCAAACTTTGGAATACTAAAATACTCTTGAAAACGCTAAAGGACACTTGACCAAAATAATTATTCTCCAAATTCAATTTATACTTCCAACAGTTTTTTGTAATTAGACTGAACCTCAGGGGTAGTTTTTGTATATTAATCTTAACAAAAAGAAATTCTTATGACAGTAGAATGCAAAACTTTATTTTTAGCATGGAGATATTTTGTTTCCCTGTTTGAGTTTAGAGATACTCACAAATCCCCATCCACTTCTCGTGAACTGTCGTCCGACGACCTGGAACGTGCAGTGGTTCGAGAGGAATAAATCGACATACGGACGTTCGTCTACCACTGCAGCAACTCTTCCACTCTTAAGTGCATCAGCAAATTCTTCTGGCGAGCCGAGAGGAACGAGCCTAGATTTGGCGATGTTGAGTTCCTCACTTAAATAATTCTCAGCGTACGATCCTACTTGGAATCCAATACGAGCGTTGCTTGCGATCAACGACTCGATTCCTCTGATCGATGGCGCTAACTGCTGAACTGTGAGGATTGATGTCAAGCTTGCAGTGTAGCTTGATGTAATTATTAAAACCACGAAAAGCCAGATAATTAGAACCATTCGGCCAAGTGAGCTCATTGTATTTTCTCCTGAAATTAAACTCATGTTGCATGTAAGTAGACTTAGTATGCTATTGAAAAGTTCATTAGCCTAAAAGGTATGGGTAATTTAAAAAATACCCTTGAGGTTCAGTCTTAATTGTGAAAAAAGCTCAGTTATCTTTCAATATTACAAATAACCCCTTGACATTTGTTTCCATGTTACAAATTGCACCATCGAGGGGGGAATATATGTTTGAAAACACAAACTTCAAGAGAGCGTCTGGATTTTTTTTGTAATTAGCCAAAACCTCAAGGGTAGTTTTTGTAATTTACCCCAAAAATTATATGCTTACTGTGTGCGAAAAACATTGTTGAGAAACTAAACCTGCACGGTGAAAAAACTCATTAGAGGCACTTGGACTTAGAATTATTGCCTTCGAATGATGATAGTATAAAACCATTATAGCAATGAGACTCACCATACAATTGTGATGAACTGTTTCTTTGGTGGACCACGAAATTCATCGTTTATTCTGTGTTCCAAAATCCAAACTACAAACCCAACGATAAAGAAAGACGACCCAGTAACAACCCACATTGAAAGAGTGAATGGGCGCAAGAAAGCCCACGGGCTGGAGTTCAACTTCCTAACTGGTGCCACAACAACTAGCCCTGACTCTATATAAGGCTGAGTAAAGTCCACAATCCTCGTACGGTTAGTTACAATTGCAATGTCACCAACAGCCGCATCAAAAACCTACATATAACCAGTTATGTAATAGTAGAAAATACAAATTCATTCCATGCATTCTTTACTAGTAATATCAACACCTTATTTAGAGAGTGTTTCCAAATACTTAAAAAAGTGATTGTCATATTTTGGTTGAGAAAAAGTAGTTTTTAGTATTTTCAGATGCCAACTTCCACTTCTGAGTCTGCATAAGTTAATCAGAACCTAAAAGCAGGGGCAGTGGTGCTTCATATTTCTGATTCTGCTTCTAGTTTGACTTTTACCTAACAAATAAGCACTTTTAAAACTTATTCACCAAATACTCCCTTTTAACTCATCAACTTTTCCGCTTCTATTTGCAAACACTACCAACTTATGATTCTCTTCACTACAATAAATCACTTTTTTTTAAAAGCAGAAGTTTTTGTAAAACACTCCCTTATACTCACATTGGATGCAACCATGTTTGTGAGCTTAGCGTAGTTCGGATTCTTGTGTTTATCTCCAAACAAGACAAACTCATGAGAAACCGCGTAAGGCAATAAATCCTTAGCAGCAACGAATACATCTATGCAGTATCCATGAATCTCATTCGTATTGTCATCTTTCGATACAAAAGCCTTGTAACTAACCCTGTGTGGAATCCCGATCCTTAACCGTCTTCCATTATGAGGAAATTCCCACCCCCGTGGCTTGATTGTCGTTCGTCCTGGCCACACCACATTATTCAGTCGTTGGTTTGAACTCGAACGATTAGGTTCTTTGGTATAAAGAATCTCCGGAGGCACAACAGAAAGGCCAGAATAGTTAGACCAGTAACCTATTTTGCTTATAACCCCTCCCAATTACATTGAGGACATCAAAAGCCGGACGAATCATGGATTTATCAGGACCGAACGCGATTTTCCCCGTTAAACCTGTCGTATTGGTCCGTAATATGTTCCTAAGAAGTTCTTTCCCTCCGTTAAATCGGCTCAACGAACCAAGATTCAGAGTGCGTGCATCAAAACCGTTCAAAATCGAGTCGTTAGCGAACGAGATAACACCGCCATCATCCATAAACATCTTGATTGCATTAGCAATCATCCAAACAGTGTCATAAGCATACAAGCCATAAGGGTTCAACCTAATCGAACAGTTACTTAATTTTTCCCATCTTTTCGAAAAAGCCTTTTTCCTATCCGAATCCGGTGTGTGAGGCCTAAATGTGATGACCCCTTGAATAAACTTATCACTTCCTCCAGAAACAGGAGTCGAATCCAATAAAGTTGATAGCCATGCCGTGGCGATCCAAACATATCCCCTATCCATCATACTAAGTTTATACGCGACATCAAAAACACGAACGCCTACTACAGCATAGGCGTGAACGATGATCACACGGGACTCCATCATCGAAACCTTAACCAACTCATTCATGATTTCTTCATTAGTAGCTAAGGCTTCAGGAGAAAGCAATGCTTTGTAAGAAATTCTACAACGCCTCTCGGCGAGCTTTTCGCCTAGAGCGATTATACTGCCCCGATTATGCTCATCGTCGGTGTAAACAACAACAACCTCTCTGTAACCAAAATAACTCACCATATCAGCTATGGCTGTCATTTGGAAAAGATCATTAGGTGCTGTTTGGATGAAGTAGGGGTATTGAAGTGATGCTAGGCTTGGATCTAAAGCTGTAAATGACAGCATTGGGACATGGAGTTCATTTGCAAGGTGTGATAGAATATGGGCCATTCCAGAGGATTGTGGCCCAACAATGGCTACTGTATCAGTCTCCATGTACTGTAATCCTGTGTGTCAAATGGAATTTAAAAAATGCTCAAAGATTTCTATTTTATCATGGGATATTGGGATGACAGAAACTAACTAGAATAATAAGAACAAGAGGAAATTGTATTTTAACCCCCAAACTATACGCGTTTTTTGACTTAACCTACTAAGCTTCTTTATTTTTGTTCTACTTTTACCTCCTTTAACTACATGATTTTTTCTACCATGGCCATCTCCAGTCCATCATGATGAAATATTGGGGCCAGTAAGGATGAAAATCGGATTTTGTTATCCTATTTTCATTAAGAATTTTTTTAAAAAATAAATTATAGTTTGTATGATTTTTTTAACTTTTTGAGTTTTTTCCGTCCACCCAATTTTTCATTCAATAACGTATAAAAGCTAGCCCATCGGTGGTTCGAATTAGTAAATACTAACATAATATATGTAAAATATCAAACTAGAGGGCATAAAAATTTGAGTACAATTATAATCAAACATGGCAAACACAAATTTTGAAATTCCCAATAAAAATTTCAAACCAGAGATAAATACTATGTAGGAAAATTGATTCGTTGAGGGAGGAAATGGCGGAGGTAAGTGGTGGCCAACCTGGGGCCGGCTCCCCCTTTTTAAAAAAAAAAATTACTATGTAAATTTTTTTTAATTTTTTTTTAAGTTAATATTTATGTGTTTTTTTTTTGTTTTTTAAAATTCCCCAAATATTCCACTGGAGATGGCACGGTAGAAAATCATATAGTTGAAGGTGAAAGTAGAACAAAAAATAATTTAGTGAGCAGAGTATAAAAACGAGGGGGGTAAAATATAATTTCCTTCGAGAACAATATAGCGAAACTGTATATAGGTACAAAGAAAATAAGGGTTTAGTACCTCCAATGATGCCAAGAAAGCCGCTGTAATTAGAATCATGCATGGTGAGAAGTATTTTGGTCCGGCCAAGAATGGTGGGATCAGAATTAATATCTTCCACAGCAGCTATCATAGCAATCTTTGCCACCTTTCCATTTATAGTGCCAAATGAAAATATGGCCCCAATATTTACAACATCTGGTCTTGTAACTTCATCTGAAATTCCCCAAGTAAAGAGAGACGATAAAAGCAACAATACCCACAACATGTTCATGCTAGTCTACTAAATCAAAAAAAAAAAAAAATGCCTTTTGGGAATTTTTATAATCTATAAAGCAAAAAGCTAAAAGAAGATTCTAATTTCTAACAAGTTTGTAAATCAAGAAGCTATTAATAAAAAGGGTGGGAAACCCATTTGAAAAAAATAATTTCAGTGATGATGATGATGATGAAAGAAGTTAATGGATTAAAAAGAAACCTATAAATGTGACATTTATTACAAGAAAACCCCAAAAAATTTCATAGAAAAGAAAGAATGCCCCATATGCTAAAACAGTAGGAATATTTTATTTTTATTATTTTGAAACAAAAACAGTAGGAATTTGAATTTCAAACTGAATACGACAAATAAACAGAACAACCTTTTTAATTTGGGCTTCAACAGTTCCATTTTTATATACATAGCAAAATGTCAATCTCCAATCGGACAGATATTTAAGTAATTTAAGTTTGATTATTTATTACAGTGATGACTTGGTAACTTTAATGTTTAAAAAACTTCTCAAGCATAGAATTGAAAAACACTTCAAATAATATAAAAAGATTAATCCGTCGAATTTTTGTCACTCCCCTATAATAAAAATAGTTTTAACCATGTTTTTTTGCCATTTTTTATTTCTAACACAACCCGCTTGTCTTTTTTTCTTTCTAACCCATGACCCGACACAAAAACCTATATAACAAAAAATAAAAAGAAAAAAAAAAGTAAAATTATAAATAAAAAATAATCACTTTAAATTATTAAAAATGCATTCAATAATATGTTTTCAAATTTGAATATTTTGCAACTTTTAAACATCACAAAATTTGTCGATAATACCACATGTAAAAATTAAAAATAATACATCAAATTTAAAATAAGTCTTGTTTTGATTAAGCCATTGTATTAATTCAATCACATTTTCTTCAAAAAAAAAAGAATTCAATTACATCTTACTATTAAAAAATAAATAAATGAATGCAATTTGACATCAATATACCAAAAGGAACGAATAGACTCATAGAGACACAAGAGAATAATGCAAAAAATTCAAGTTAAAGTTTAGACGCGCTTAAAAATATACAAAATTTTTAAAAAATGGGCAAAAGATGAAGTATACATACCAATGCAAGATATGTGTACAAAGAAATGACTGTGACATGGAAACATAGAACAAAATTTTAATTACCGAGGCTATCCCAAATGAGCTTTTTCCTTGGGCTTTCATCCACGTCGCACTAATGGATGTATGTTCTCACAAAGTATATAGAGACAATGTAAATAGTTTTCCTATGTGGATTGAAGAGTTTGTGGATTGTGCAAATTGGCATATGCAAGCCTGATGAATGGTTACCTACAGACTTCAATTCCTCTGACTACCTCCACACATTGTGGGACAAGCCCATATTACATGTAACAAGACAATGGAAATATCTAATTGTAAAGTCAGTATTTTTATATACATTTGAAAATGATTAAATTTTCATGTGTTTTTTTTTAATTATTTAATTATATTATTTTATTACAGTAATGATGGCGGCTGTTCCCCTCAACTTTTTAAAGTTCATAAAATTAATATAAATTTATGTTTATAATTATTAAGTTTTAAATCCCCCCCCCCCAATTCATTAAAAATACTTTTTTATTTACAATTTTCAAATAAATATTGTCCCCTCATTTTAATATACTTGGAGTACATAAAAACAACAAATAATAAGATAAATGCAGCTTTTAAATGCTTTATTTGGTTAATTGTAAATAGTTTTTCATAGCCTTCCTTTAATGCACGATATGTGTACAAAGAAATGATCCTGTGACATGGAAACATAGAACAAAATTGTAACAACCGAGCCTATCCAAAACGAGCTTTTTCTTGAGCTTTTCGTCCGTGTCGATCAATGGATGGTTGTAATTAAATATACATTTCACAAGTATATAGAGACAATGAAAATAGTTTTCCCAGGTGGATTGAAAAGTTTGTGGATTGTGCAAATTGGCATATGCAGGCAATCATCTGACTACATTACCTCCATACATTGTGAGGAAGCCCATATTATATGTAACAAGACACTGGAAATATCTAAAATTGTAATCAGTAGGTCATATACATTTGATGGTTTTATTATTTTCATGTGGTTTTTTTTGTTGTTAGGTTTATACAAGGGTGGAGCTTTTTCGCATTGGTTTTCAACTTTTTAAAGTTCATAACATTAATATAAATTGTTTACTTCGTTATCTACAATTGTCAAATAAATATTTTTCTTTTTTAATCTTATTTTCTGCATTTATTAAATATAATGTCAAATGTCTTTTAAATGCTTGATGGATAATATCCTGGGGCTTTGCTTTATTTGGTTGGGTTAACATATCCAATTCATTAAGTTGTTTACTTCACATGGATATACATGAATGTAACATGGATGTTACTAGAAGAGTGTATGCAAATACTTAAAAAAAGTGATTTCAGCTTTTAGCTAGAAAAAAAATTAATTTTCAGTGTTTGCAAATACCAATTTTTATTTTGCTTCTACTTCATTTAATCAATTTAAATGTTGGGGGTGAGATGCTTCTGATATTTGTAAATAAGAAGTTTGATTTGACATTTTTATTATAAATCTTTTTATCATAATCCAAAATTACCTTTTCTCTTTCTAATTACCCATATCATTCATCATATATGGTTATTTTTCTATCTAAAACTAATTTTGAAAGTGTTTTTTTTTCTGAAATACCCCATTACAATTATTTTTTTAAAATTAAATAAATTATTTGAAGATCTTTAATTATTTTTCTTTTCACTACAATCAAACACTTAATAAAAAACTATTTGTATTTTCGTAAATGTTAAAATAATTAATGGGACCCTTGTTTTAGTGGGTTTGGTGGTGGGTGTTAGTGGAGAGGGCAAAGGACATATTTAGAGCTGAAAATGGAGGCGGCATCAAACGGCTATTTGATTTGAAATTTTCTTATCAACTCTTTTATCATTTCCAAAACTGGGCCTATCTTCTTTTTTATCCACAACCAGTTCTTTTTATGGTGTGTTTTTCTTTCTTCTAAAACTAATTTTGAGATTTTCTTTATTCCTTATTTATTTATTTGACTGTGGAAAGATCTTCAATTATTTTTTCTTTTACTGATAATGCAATGTCATGCCATTTCATTATATCACCATGAAATGTTAAAATAAATAATGGGACCCTTGTTTTAGTGGGTTTGGTGGTGGGTGTTAGTGGAGAGGGCAAAGGACATATTTAGAGCTGAAAATGGAGGCGGCATGGGCTATTTAAACCTGGCAAAAACTATCTCATTTGGGGTGGGCCTATCTTCACAACTTTTTCTCCACAACCAGTTGTTTTTAAGTGGAATTTTCGTGTACTTGAGATTCTTTGAAAATTTTCTTTATTTATTTCTGTCTTTTAAAAAAAATAATTTTAAAATCTGCAATAATTTGAACTGATAATGCAATGTCATGCCATTTCATTACATCACCATGAAAGTTCACAAACATAAATCAGTAGGGCCCCGGTTATTTCATTGTATTAGCCAAATATTAGTATATTCAATCTAATGTAAGTATGAATTCTGTTTTTTTGTTTTTTTCTTTGAAATGACATGTAGGGGTGGAAACGAATCCATTAAAGATGTACATAATACTGAGAATTTGTACCGAAATTCAAAAATTGTTTTTGAGTTTTGTTTAGTTATTAAATCAATCGAGCTCGAATGAGATTTATTCGAACTTGAATTAGATTAATTAGTCGAAATTTTTGAGCTTAGGAGCTTGATATTTCTGCATATATTTTATTCTTTTTTTACTAATCGAGTTGAGCCGAACTTTACATATTATCGAATGTAAAAATGTGTTCATTTTTTATTCGTTATGTTAATGAACCAAAAATACATTATTCCCTCATTCTTTTTTTCAATTATTAATTTTTCAGGAAGATCCTTGAAAAAATGAAATTGTAATTACCATCTATAGTTATAATTAATATCCACAAGATGATGTGATGACAAAAACACCAACTAAGGAATGAAATTTGATTACACAATGGGGTCTCTTTGGGATGAGATCTTCTATATCAAGATATGCGTTCAATCACTATTTTACTAAAAATAAATCATATTAACTGTATTATTATTATACTTTTACCATACATCTAATCAGTAATCATACTCCCAGAACTTATTTATTTTTTCAAAATATTATTTTCTTACTCTTCTTTCTATAAAAAAAAAAAAAAACAGAACGAGAAAAACTATCACACCGAAAATTGCTGGTGTAGAGAAATATGGTAGGATAATTGACTGTCTATCAATTTTAGGATATCTTGGTCAAATATAGAATTTACATATAATATATAGTCTGTAAAAGTACACGTGTGATACTAAACTTGATCTAAGCAGTCCTATTAAGTATATAAAATACTTGTTTGATAAATAGTAAAAATTTCACATTTCATATTTTCATCCCTCATATCGTGTGACGAAAATAAACGATCCCTAGAGAAAATTATGTCAATGACTCAATGGCCTACTCCTCTACAACATAAGTTGATAAAAACACTCTTCAATGCTCAATGCTCATTCGAGAATAAAAAAAGAAAGAAAGAAAAATGATTAATTGTACATTAATTTGAATTATGCATACACTTGGATTAATTCCTATTAAATTAAAAAAATATAATAAACTTTTAATTCAGTAAATATATATTTATTAAGAATAATTGCATTTTGCCCGCCAAACTATCGATTGTAAGTTATACTATATAAACTTTGGAAATTTCATTTTTGCATGCCGAATTTTGAACATATTGCAGTTTACCCCATGGGATCGAGCTGAATTGGACATAATATGACTTGACACGTGTCAACTTTTGATTGGTTTAGAGATCGAGCAAAGTGTAATAAATTATATAGTTCGGATGGCAAAATATGTATTTACAAAGTTCAGTAAACAAAGTGCAAAAAACTTTATAGTTTAGACGACAAAGTGTTATTTTAATTAATCCTATTTAATAAATTGAAATATACTTTAATTACTAAACAATTTTAAATTATAAATTTTTATGGCCAAATATATCGTTACTTAGGAGTCCCTACCTAAATCGAATTCTTATTACAATCGTTACGCTCTTATTACTCCATCTTCTATATATAGTGACTGAAATTAGGGAAAAATAAACCATAACAAAATCCACTCCAAATTTCGCTACAAAAAAAAAAAGGTCTACTCGTACGTACGAAAACATCTTCCAAAACGGTGAAAATATTGCTTCCAAGACGATGAATAGCAATTTTGTTACAATGGCCACGAATACCTCTTCCAAAACGGTGAATAGCGTTAAGATGCTCATCCCGTTTGGGCTTGCATGTGATGGGTGTGGGCGGCGTACCATGAAAGGCGAAAAAATGTCGGCGATGAAGGAGGAAATAGGAAAGACGCGTCTTTGGACGTAGAAATTTATAGGTTTCAGGTCAAGTGTCCTTCTTGTCGTGCTACTTTCTCCATCAAATCGGATCCTGGTCGATACGATTATGTTATTGAGGCTGGTGCCACTTTAATTTCTACGAAATTTTAGAGTTTTAGGTTTTAGGGTATTTTGATTTTGGATTATAAGAAAGGGTAGCATTCAACTAGGATTCTTATAAATTACATTGTGAAGTGCTATTTTGGTTTGTTTTAATGTATTAGTAGTTTATTTTTATTCTATAATATAAATCCTCATTCCAAGCATCTAGGCCGCTAAACTTTAATTTGTTGGAGTCTTAGTTTGATTGACCTTGGTTGTTTTATATATTAGTGTTTTATTTTATACATGATCGAATTTCAATGTATTTAGAGAGTTTAATTGAGCTTGTACTTATACATTATATGGTGATCTCATATGAGACCATCTCATGGACTTAAGTTGATGAGGCGGATTATATAAAACAATAAACAATACTGGTTTTTTCTTGTATGAATTTGAGTTTGAGTTGAAATTCTATTTAAATTTCGTATGTCACGAGACCGTCTCGTATAAGTATTTGTCAATTGTCAAATGATTTTATTTGCTTTGCTTTATTCTTTTTCCTTTTTTTTTTGACAAACAAAATCAGTACATAATGAAAAAAGTTCTGGCAAAACATTGAAAGTTCTAATCCAGCCCAAAAAGCAACAAATCTCCATGGGACGTAACACTATACACTACAAGAAAAAACCAGTTTACCTACAGAAAAATCTGTAGGTAAATGTTAAGAAAATTATAAAGTGTAAAAATCATTGTAGGTAAAACCATTGTAGGTAAAATATTTACCTAAAAATCTAAAACAGTTGTAAATACCTCAGTAAAATCATTGTAAAAATTGTCGGTAAAACCATTGGTATAATTTGGGGGAAATGATATTTTTTATTCCTAGGTATTCGAGGTAATAAAATTTAGTGACAACATCATTTCGCTTGTAAATACCTACAGTTTTAAAATGCATGATGCAGATTGAAACATCTTAGGAAAATATTGTTTAGGTTTCTAATTATATTATACTATAATAATTTCCTAGAGATTTTTTTCACTAAATCTCGTTAAAAATATTTTTTATTACTTTTTTAAAAAACTTCATTCTAGAAAACTTCATTCATAAATATTTATAGTTTGTATTTTCTAGAGTTCAACGTCATTCTTAAATTAGTTAAATTATAACAATAGTTTGTAAGATCAGGGACACCATGTAGGATAATATTTTGGTCCTTGGGTGATGGTCATATTAGCTTTTAAAATGATGTTTGGCAGATTGAAATTCATCTTTCCCCGTGATAAATATTTGTTTTGAAAATCTCCCTAATTTTTTATGATCATAATAATTTTGCAAAACTGAGATTTTTTCACTTGAATGGGCTAACAACAAATTCTCATTTTCAAGGCCCTGACAAAATGGATTGGAAAAAAATCTGCTAATGGGCTATTTTCCTTATCCTCTGCCATCTCCACCATCACACAACCACCACAAAACACTTTCTCATTCCACCTCATTTGGTCTAAACTTCTCACTCCCTCCATGTCTATATTTTTGTGGAGGCTTTTCCAAGATAGGTTACCTGTTGATTGCAAACTCCAAGCCAGACACATTTCCTTAGCCTCCAAATGTTACTGATGTCCTGGTAACACTTTCCCTTCTACTTTTTCTCCTGCATCTCCCACTGAATCTCTTACTCATTTATTTCTGGGGAATAATCAAGTGGAGTAAGTCTGGGGTCATTTTGCTAATTGGTTGAGATGGTCTCCACCACACACCGAGCACATACACATGTTTTTATTTAGTTGGTTTCACCTAACACCTTTTACACACACATCACATATTTCTGTCATTTTGCCATGCCTTATTTTGGTTTATTTGGAAAGAGAGTAACTCATGCAGACATGAAAATGTTATATTTTGGCATAAGAGGATTATTAGAAACGTTAAATCTCAGTTGTATCTTCTGTCTAAGTCTCAGCTTTTTGCTAAACATCATTGGAAAGGCTTCTTGGATATTGCACACACTGCAGGTTTTGCTCTCAGATACAGGTCCCATCTCTACCACTTACCTATATTATGGAAAACACTGTTGGAATTGGGCTTCAGTGTTCCATTGGGCTTGGGTTTTGTCTTCAGCATATTAGGCCCAACATCTCATTAGTTGTTATTTTCTTTAGTTAGTTGTTATTTTCTTTCTTTCCTCTGAAACATGTTTTAACGGTTTTAAGGAGCTGCACATATATAAGGTGCACTGTTTGGTTTGCATGAACACATTATCATAGAATAAAAGTTTACGGATATGATTTTTGCTTTACTATTGGATTTCTAAATGGTATCCAGAGCTAAGGTTTGAAACAACATGGAAAATCCTTGGAGGCAGGCTATCTTTGGACGTGGAGCTGGGAACGATGATGATGGCAAATTCGCTGCCACTACTACTACTACGAAACAACTAACAATCAAAGAGGAGTTCAAATTATATGGATCGGACCATCCAGGAATGGTTTTGGTTGCGCAGCTGACAGGTACGAATTATCTCTCATGGAGTCGATCTATGCGTATCGCATTGGGTGCGAAGACAAAATTGGGGTATATTGATGGAAAACTTACTCAACCTGATGAAGATTCACCTGAATATGAACAATGGAAGTGTGTCGATTTAATGGTTACTAGTTGGATACTACATTCAATTTCTAAGGACATTGTTGATGCTTTCATTTATGCAAATTCAGCTCGAGAATTGTGGATTGATATAGGACAACGATTTAGGGAAAGTAATGGTCCTTTATTATATCAGCTGCAAAAGGAAATTGCTAACATACAACAAGGTAATACCTCAGTTGTGATATATTTTACAAAGCTCAAAGGCTTTGGGATGAGTATTGTTGTTTGGTTGAATTCCTACTTGCACATGTGGAGCTGGAAAGACTTTGATTGATCTAGATGTTAAAACTAAACAAATGCAGTTTATGATGGGATTAAACGATTCATATGTGCATGTCAGATCATAGGTCTTACTTATGGATCCACAACTGTGAATAAGGCGTACTCTATGATATTAACAGTTGAGAAACAAAGATCTGTTCAGGTTGCCTATCCAGATGCTTTTGAGAATACGGCGATGTTTGCTAGATGCAGGGGTAGTTTTGAGAATAGATGAGTGATGACACGAGGAGGTAGATCCAATTGGCTAGGAGGTCGAGGAATAGGAATTAGATTAACAAAAGGAGAAAAGGCTAAGTTGAAATGCACTCATTGTGGAGTATCAGGACATGATGTGGGAACTTGTTTCAAGCTTCATGGTTATCCTGAGTGGTTTGATAAACTGAAGGAGCAGAGAAGAAATGAGAATGCTAATTTGGTTGAGACACCAGGGATGGATCATACTGCTAAACAGGAGATAAGTGAATCAGGACACAATCCACCACTTGGTGACATATCCAATATCATCTAGCAGGAGATAGCCAAGTACATGGTTGGGAGCAAGACAACAGAAAATTTTGCTAAGGAGGATCATGGGATGAGTTTTGCTCATTTTGTTGAGTGTGCAGGTACAAGAGTTGTTGAGAATTTACATTGTGCTTTGAGCACTTTTACTGATACAAGGAGGAGTTGTTAGATAATTGACACAGGGGCAAGCAGGCATATGTGCTATTCCAAATCCATATTGTCCAATCTTAAACCTATTACATCTGAAATAAATGTTTTCCTGCCAGATGGAGCTACTAAATCTGTTACACACACTGGTCAATCTACACTTAGTCCACACCTTGTTTTAACTGATGTGTTGCTTGTGCCTTCCTTTGCTTACAACCTTCTTTCTGTTGCTCAGCTTACACGGAATTCTAATCTTAAATGTGTTTTCTTTCCTACTCAATGTACTTTGCAAGACCTGAGGACTGAGGCAAGTCATAGCAATGGGAAAAGTAGTGGGAAAACTTTATGTCCTGGTGTCACAACCATTTTTTTTAAAAAAAATGAAAACAAAAATTTAAAAGAAATAATTAGAGATAGTGGATGTTATTGGGGGACAATGGGAGATAAAGATAGTGGTTGGTGTTGGGGATAATGGAAGAGAAAGGTGGAGAAAGTGAGAAAAAGAAAATAAAAAGTGGGAGATTTAGTGGGAATAATGGAAAAATAAAATAATAAAAAGGAAGAAATAAAAGATGATAAGAATGATTAGTTGGAAGGAAGAATCGGAGGAGTGAAGGAGAAACAGAAAAGAAGAGAAGAAAGAAGGAGAAAGAAAGAAGAAGAAAAAGAAAAGAAAGAAAAGAAGAATCAAGAAAATACAAGAAGTATAATCCAATTTGCGGTACAAATTATCCGAAGAGTTTGAAGGTTTCGTAATTATTTCTTTATTTTAGTTTCATAATTGAATTTGGTTAAGTTTTACTAATTCTATTATATAATAATTTATGTATAAATTCTACAGGGTAGAAATCGGAGTGAATTTTATTGTAGTTGATCCGAGTCATCCGACGAACCAGGCAAGTAATCCCTTTAGTTTCATATAGATTAGGATTTTAATTATTGTTATTTAATCAAAAAGTCTGCTACTTAATTTACTTGTACGATTTCCACCTGCAATCAAGTCGCATGTATGTTAATGTATATAATATTATTATAGAAGTATAACCATGCTAATTAGGATAATAGGTTAACTTACTTGTTCACATATGATATATTTATATATATGTACGTATGATAACATATGATATAATTATATATATATATGTATGTATACTTCACATATATGATATATTTATATATATATATATATATATGTACGTATACTTCACATATACTTGATACAACTTAAAATAAATTGGATTATATATCTTCTTTCATATGCTTTACTGTTTGAATGCATTTAAGAGTAAATATTCTTTTTAATTAATCCAGATTACTTTGAAAAAGGTAAGATATATGTTAAAAAGATGCTATTGTTTTGTAAATGAACATCTGGTTTATGTTCTAATTATTTGTATTCAATTTTAACATTAAATCACACTTATATAGTTAATTGATTTCTTCTTGATCACGCACTTTCAATCTTGTTTTTTTTTTTATTTTTACTAATTGAATGTGGGGTTATTCATAATTAATTGAATATAGGATTTTCCCTTAATTAATTGAACGTAGGGTTTTCCCTAATCAGTTGAATGTAGTATTTTGTTCTCAAATTATTTCAGCTAGTGTGATTTAATTATTATGCCATGCGCTTATATTTATTTTCACATTCAATGAAAATCGACATCACTTAGGTTCATGCATCATGTTAAATGTACGTTCATAGCATTTCACGAGCATACAAAGATTAAGTCGAGTCAAATTTTAGTTTAGAATTAATAATATATTGTTCAAAGAAATTGGTGTATATTGTTCTATGATGCTGGAGTGAGTGGGAAATGGGCGCGGGGACCGACGTTCGACAATGTGCCGCTTGCGGCGGCTAATGTGTTAATGTTAAAAGAAATGGGCCTTCGGGCAAAATGTTAATCGGGTTCCAAATAACAAGGCCCATGCGACCCTAAATAACAATGTATCACCAAGTGAGCTCGCGTCTTAAAGAATGTTTTAAGTAAAGAAAATGACAAGTTTTGAAGTAAATGTTATAATATTGCATTAGACATGCATTCATGCATGATTTACTTGTTGAGCTTCTTTAAAGCTCATCCCACGAATGTTTAATATTTTCGGATGAGAACCCCATGAGGAAGGAGATGGCGCGCATAGCAGTGACTCGCGAACCCACGACTTTCATGATTTTCATGTCTTTCAAGTTTAAAAAAAAAGTTTGAATTTTAATTTCTATTGGGATGTTGAATGTCATTTTCACTTCATTATGGATGTTTCTGGATTTATAATTGTTTCAATTATTAGTTTTTATTTCCGCTGCAAACTTTGAAACTAAGTAAAGTTTTTATTATTCCGTATTTTTAAGAAATCTTTAAAGTATTTCTATTATAATTACTTATTTTCGTATTAAAATTCAATTAGTTAGAAGGTGCTACACCTGGAGTCACCCTTTTCCTCACAGCATTCTGAGTCTGTTTCTTCTCATTGTAATGCTTCTTTGAATTATTTCTCTTGTAACAATGTTTTGTTGGATTGGCATGTGAAATTGGGCCATGCCTCTGGCTCAGTTCTTAGTCATATGGGATTTCGGAACCTCTTTGTAATGAGAAGTTGAATTCCTTCTTTGATAATTGTGAAGTTTATCATAGATCCAAACAACATATGTTGCCTTTTCCAGAAAGCAACACTGTGTGTTTGATTTGGTTCATGTTGATGTGTGGGGACCATATAAATGTGATTCTTTTAACCTAGCACCTTACATGTTGACCTTGGTGGATGATCATAGTCGGGTTACTTGGATATACTTCATGAATCACAAAAATCAGGTGGCAACCTTACTTGATAAATTTTTCGAATGATTAAAACTCAATATCAGCTCTCAATAAAGGTCATTACATCTGATAATGGGGGTGAGTTTGTCAATCATTTGTGTCAGACTCTATTCCAATCTCAGGGTATTGTGCATCAAAGAAGTTGTTCCTATACTCCCTAACAAAATGGCGTAGTGGAAAGAAAGCATAGGACTATTTTGAATGTTGCTCGTTCTCTCATGTTCCAGTCCAAAGCACCTTCAAACTTTTGGCATTATTCTCTCCTCACTGCTACTTATATTATAAATCGACTTCCTAGTGTTGTCCTTGGCTGGAAATCTCCTTATGAAGTCTTGTTTGGTTGTAAACCTGATTATGGGAGGATGAAACCCTTTGGTTGTTTGGCCTATGCCACGAATAATTCACCACATAAAGTCAAATTTGATACTAGGTCTCACAGATGTGTTTTCTTACGATATGAATTGGGAAAGAAAGGTTATAAACTTTTTAACTTGGATACTTCTCAAGTGCAGGTCTCTAGAGATGTTGTATTTGTTGAAACTGAGTTTCCATTTCATTCCTCTATGTCTACAACCTCTGTTTCCCCTTCTGTTCTTTTTCCTTCTCTACCTGTTGTCCCTCACTTCCCTGAACATCCTATTCCTGTTGAACCCATTGATACATCTGTTCTTCCCCCTAGAAGAAGTAGCAGACCACACAAGCCACCTGTGTGGCTGCAAGACTATGTCACCAATACCTGTATCACTGCTTCCCCATTGGCTAATGATGCTCAGAACTCAGGCTCTGCAGGTAACTTGTACCTTGCTCTACCTTTCCTTTCTGTATTTCTCCTCATCTTTCCAGTGCATATGTGTCCTTCCTTGCCAATGTGTCAGTTATGCAGGAACCCAAAAATTATGCTGAAGCTAGCAAAGATGCTAATTGGATAGAGGCCATGAATAAGGAGCTTGAGGCTCTGGAACTTAATCACACCTGGGACATTACTAACCTGTCTGCTGGGAAGGAGGCTATAGGCAATAAATGGGTGTTCAAAGTTAAGTTGAAACCTGATGGAAGTGTGGAACGATACAAGGCACGGTTGGTGGCTAAGGTCTATAATCAAGTGTATGGGGTTGATTACTTGGATATTTTTTCCCCGGTTGCTAAGCTTGTCGCAGTTCGGTTTTTCATTGAATTGGCTACAGTTAAAGGGTGGGATTTGGAGCAGTTGGATATTAATAACGCCTTTTTGCATGGGTTCCTAGATGAAGACATATATATGGTACCACCCGCTGGTTATGCCAAGGCTCTCCCAGGTCAAGTATGTCACTTAAAGCGTAGTCTTTATGGATTAAAACAAGCGTCGAGGCAATGGAACTTGGAGCTTTGTAGTAAGTTGGTTGCTTTCGGGCTACAGCAATCCGCACATGATCACTGTCTCTTCACTAAGGGTTCCTCTAACTCATTCATGACTCTCATTATCTATGTCGATGATGTGTTGCTTATCGGGTCCGACCCTGCTGAAATTAGTGCCCTCAAGAAATACTTGGATAAGTTGTTTATGGTTAAGGATTTGGGACCGGCTAAATATTTTCTTGGAATGGAGATAGCCCGCACCTCTCGTGGGACTTATCTCAATCAAGAAAATATATTTTGGACTTGTTGAAGGATATCGGGCTCTTGGGTTGTAAGCCTGCTTCCTTACCCTTCCCTCAAGGCCTTAAGTTGTCCTACAAGGTTGGCACTCCTTTGCAGGATCCTGAGCAATATCGCAGAGTTGTTGGGCGCCTGTTGTATCTTAACCTTGTAAGTCCAAGCGGCTACAATAATCTAGAGGGGTTGAATAGATTATCTCCATCTTTTCGATTATGCCCTCTTTTTGAATCAAATACGCCAAGACAAGAGTAAAGGTGCGGAAAGTAAACAACACACGTCGATTTATAGAGCTTCACCCCACCTAGGGACTACGTGCTCCACCACCCCAGTATATCCAGGATGAGTTTCGAAAAAGAAAAAGAATTTTATTAATTACCACAATTAATACAAATTCAACTTACAACACCTTGAAGAGCACCACACTCTTCTTCAACACCACCTTTGGAGATTACCACAATCTCCCTTTGAAGATTACCACAATCTTCAATCAACGGCACCTTTGAAGATCACCACAATCTTCAATCTTGAAGAATACCAAATTCTTCAACACCTCAAGAGCACCACACTCTTGAAACACCTATCACCTAGATCACCCAAGTATATTCTTTCCACAAGAATACTCACAAGGATGTCTTGTGTTGAATGATGACCAAAATCAAGATTACAACTCAATAATGAATAATACAATTTGAGTGCAAGTGTAATCAAGAAATGAAAGCCTAGACCTCAAGATGTGAAAGTGATAAGCTAGGCAAAATTACAACAAGAATAATAACTATGAAGAACAAGACTTTGCTTGGAATGTATCTTGTTGTGTTGTATCTCAATTGTTGTATTGGTTACTCCAAAACTTCCTCTATTTATAGGAGATGATTGATCAAACATAGGCTCCTCTTGGGGATTTAAAATCTACAGAAAAATACAATTAAAATCAAGAATATAGCTGTTAGAAATCAATCCCACAAAATAAGGAAAAGTTGTCTGCTGTCAAATGGTCAGAAATTTGCTGTCAAACTTAAGGGCGACCGGTCGCACAGAAATAGAGTTTGAAACGAAGATATCAACAATTAACACGGGGCGACCAGTCGACGTAGGGTTCGACCGGTCGTCCCCCATCTCAGCCGGTCCCCCTCAATGCATTTCAAGAAAACGAAGTTCTGTTTCAAAAACGAAGCTCCCAGGTACGGGTTGCCCTATAGGGCGTCCGGTTGACCTCGAGACAGAAATGTTGTACAATTTTTGTCGAAAATAAACCTCAAGAAATACTCCAATAAATTAGTAAAAATATTTTAAACTGATCGGGAGTATTTAGACAAAATTTAGGAACCTTGTTTTGATGTAAAAACTTATTAACATAAAATCATTAAAAGTGTTGTCCAATTTTATCTAAAATAAAACTTGAAGAAATACTCCGAATAAATAGTAAAAACATTTTAAATCATTTAGGAGTATTTGAACAACAATTAAAAATATTGTTTTGGTGTAAAAATAAAATCATCAAAATTAAGATAAAAACATGTATCAAACAATCTCTCCCTTTTTGATGATTACAAACCAAAACAATTTTTAGAAATATTAGGAGGACTAATTTTAAAACGATTTTCCGGTAAAAACAACTAACCATTTAGAAGCGACTAAAATTTTCAAAATACATAAGCAACCAAATAAGGGAGTGAATATATTCAAGAATAAGCACAAGCTCCCCCTATCAACAAGCACATCAAGAGTAATGTTCAAATAATCAACCACAAGCTAAAAGCTTAGCTTTTATATATTGTACTTAAGTACAAGAGCTTATAAGCTTCCCCTGTCAACAAAACACCATTAGACAAGCATATAAGTTCATCATACAACAATTTGACTAAGTATAGTCCACAACTTGTGCTTCAAGAAGCCGTAGCTTATAGCTTTTATATCGAGCTTTTATTAGCTTCTTTGAGCTAACGAGCCAATTTCTTGTTTTTTCCCCTTTGGAATCATCAAAAAGAATGTTAGCATGATAAAAACATCATATATCCATACCAAAGTGTGCAATGTAACCAATTTATCGAGCTATTTGAACATTGAAGCTTATAGACCAAATAGGAGGGAAAAATCAATCATAGGACTTGTAGAAGCTTGTAAAAACTCATTTGATTTGCAAAACATGATCTCTTATAAATATACAAGACTTTTGAAATCGAGAGAATCATGTAGGTGATGAATTTTTCATTGAAACATTTTATCGAACACTTGGCGGGCGTCAAGAATAGAAGAAATTATATATACCCATTGTTAATATAATCAAGCCAATTTTTTTCTTCATCACCAAAAGCAATTTTACAAATATCATTCATCAACAATCATCATATACAACATATTAATACAAGAATTTCATCAAACTAGCAATAGACAAGAACATTCTCAAGGGTTCAACCCAAATGAGATTAAAAAGAGAAATTTTTACCATTCAATCGGTAAAGATGAGTAATGATGATGATAATCGAGCAACATAATCCCCAAAATGTGTAATTTATGCAATAAAATACATTTGAAGTGAATTGTGCGTGAAAATGTCAAAGGGGACGAAGATAGAGTAAAATGAGCCAAAATGGCAGAACATAAGAACAAAGACGATTTTAATCAAAATTACACAGTGGGCGACCGATCATAGGCGTGGGCGGCGGCCGACCACCTCCATCTGGCAAACAACCACTAATTTTGAGAATCCGAAATTTGATCCAAAAATCCAATTTTTTGCCCCTAAGTTTTAAAAACGTGCAAAATGCAAACGTAAACCTCATTCAATATACAATATGTCATAATCAAGCTCGAAATGAGGTAAAATACTCGGCGGTGAGTGATTAAAAATATCGCGAGTTATCCTTGAGTTGGAATTAAACACATCTCAAGTTTTTGTTAAACATGCAATCCCTTAGAAAAAGATATTGAATCTCAATATGTTTAGTTCGACACACGAACCATATTTTGAAAAATTATTATCACCGGACTTGTTATCCCAAAAATAAGAAACGTTTTAAGACTTTGATACAACAAGTGAAAAAATGCCTTTCAAATATTTGAAAATTTCTTTTAACTAAGACTTTTAATTAGATTCGTTGGGATTTTTTGTTTTTTTTTTGAACTCGAGCATATATGTAACGACCCGATTTTCAAAAATTAAAGTAATTCAATAAAAGAATTATAAAAGAACATATTTTATAAAACATTGCCTATAATCCAAAAAGAATTTCCAAATAAACAAAAGTACTTTAATTCTAACCAAAACATTTATTCTAAAAAAATTAAAATACTAACTATTAACTGTAAGTACTCAAATTAGTTAACAAATAAGGGTTCCTAAAAGTTCAAATTAAATAAAAATCGCTGACTTTGCATCCACCGCCTCCAATCCTCGCTCGGGCTCATCAACCTGAAAAGTTTTAATAAAAATGGGGTGAGCTTTCAACTCGCTCCGTGGGGACACGTTTGTCATAATTAAATACATCAATAGGCGTAATCACAAATATTCAACATGTAATTTTTCCTCTATAATTTTCCTCCGACGGCCGATTACTTTATAATCAAAATATACCCCGAGGATTCTTTTGATCCTGCACCTATTTACGGTCCCTGACTAACATGATTTCCTCTTTCCACGTTGCACATAAACGAAAACACATATATGAAATATTTAATAATGACAAACAGTACTTGAATAGAAATATCCCTGTTTGATACATGTTTTTATCTTAATTTTGATGATTTTATTTTGTCACCAAAACAATGCTCTTAAAGGTTGTCCAAATACTCCTAAATGATTTAAAATGATTTTAATATTTTCTGGAGTATTTCCTCAAGTTTATTTTTGATAATAATGGACAACACTTTTAAATGATTTTATATCAATGGATTTTTCACTCCTAAACAAGGTTCCTAAATGTTGTCTAAATACTCTCGATTGGTTTAAAATGTTTTACTAAATTTTTGGAGTATTTCTTGGGTTTTATTTTCGACAAAATTGGACAACATTTCTGTCTCGTGGTCGACCGGTGCCCTATAGGGCAACCCGCACCAAGATGTTTTTAGAAACAGAAAATGAGACGGAAGGAAAAACAAGTGTCGAATTACGGTCGGTCGGCGACGGCCGAACTACATGCAAGTTTCATTGTTGAAACAGACTTAACCCCTTCGTATTTTTGGTTAGGGGGGGACCGGTTGAGAGGGGTCGACCTATCGTAGGCCGATTTTGTTCTCATTTTCTCTTATTTACGAATTATTGATGCAAAAAATATGACCGTTTGACAAAGACACATTTCCTTAAATTGTGGGATTGATTTCTAAAAAACTATATTCTTGATTTTAATTGTATTTTTCTCGAGATTTTCAATCCCTAAGGTTTATGCTTGATCAATCATCTCCTAAAATAGAGGAAGTTTTGGAGCAACCAAAACAACAATTGAGAGAAAAACTACAACACAACAAGATACACTCAAGAATACACTTGTTCTTACATTGTCTTATTTCTTTGTTGTAATTTGCCTAGCTATTCACTTTCACATTCTTGAGGTCTGCATATATTCTTGATTACACTTGCACTCTATTGTATTATCAATTATCGAGTTGTAATCTTGAATTTGTGGTCGTTTCAAACACAAGATATCCTTGTGAGTGTTCTTGTGGTAAGAACACACTTAGGGTGAACTAGGTGTTAGGTGTAAGAAGATTGTGGTAATCTTCTTGTTGAGGTGTTGAAGAGTGTGGTGCTTTTCAACAGATTTTGCAATCTTCAAAGGTGCCGCTTGGAGATTGTGGTAATCTTCAAGTGAGATTGTGGTAATCTCAAGGTGGTGTTGAAGAAGAGTGTGGTGCTCTTCAAGGTGTTGGTGTAAGATTTTGTTGTAATAATTTTGGTAATTATTAATAAAATCTTTTTCTCTTTTTCAAATACATCCCTGATATACTTGGGGTGGTAGAGGATTAGGCCACTAAATGGGTTGAACCTCTTTAAATCGACACGTGTTGCTTAACCTTTATATTTGTCTTTGAGCATTCGATTTAAAAAAAGAGGGATAAATCGAAAGATGGAGATAATCTATTCACCCCCTCTAGATTATCGTGCCGCTGACTTACAAGTGGTATCGAGCCAAACTCTTTGGCAAGCTCGTTTCACATCGCGAGTGAAGAGAAACGATCGTCGGCTTAAACGAAGCTCAACTTTCCTAAGACCTCCACCACCAAGCCACCTCGGTTTGATTCCAAAAATTTTATATTTTGGAAAGAAAGAATGGAATGCTATTTACAAGGTTGCGGGTTTGACATTTGGAACACCGTCATTAATGGAGAATCCATTCCGATGAAAGATACACCACACACCTCAAAAGGCTTCAAAAAGCTCAATGATGAAGAGAAAAAATCATCTCCTTAAATGGTAAAGCTCTTAATATTTTACATTGTTCACTTACCACTTTGGAATTTGATCATGTTGTAGGTATTCGATCGGCACATGAAGTATGGCAAAATTAGAAGCCATCTATGAAATATATGCAAATGAAAGGAGCAACTCAAAAGCATCTACTTCACAAATGGATACAACATCAAATTCAACAACATGGTATAAGCCTTCTACAACCTCCCATGATGAACAAGTTGAACAATGCCTCATGGGCATCGAAGAAGAAAACGAGGTAAGTTCTAAACCCTCTACTTCTTATGACAATGAATTGCAAAATGAATATAGTGACTTGCAAAATGATTATGATGAGCTACAAGATGAATTCCAAAACTTACTTGTTAAATACAAAAATTTGAAAAAGGAATTCATTGTTTTAAAGAATGATAAGGATAGTTTATTTACTTCCTATGAATCACTATCATGTGCTCACACCACCACTCTTGACAAGGTTAGAAACCTTGAGAAAGAAAATTGTACTCTTGTTGAGGATATAAATTGCTTGAAAAATGATTTATCTAAATCCAACTTGAAAATCCGATAAGATGACCAATATTGTTGATTGTTGTGATAATTCAAACTAGAACTTGATCATAAGCTTAAAATCACATGAAAAGGAATCAAGTCTCTAAGACGTTGGTCATTATGCTCCTAGAATTGTTACATGCTTTTATTGCGGTAAAAAGGGTCATACGGTAAATACTTGTCTTGAAATAGCTCCAATTATTGTTGGAGACCTAAAGGTCTCAAGACTAATCCCAAAGGACCCAAACACATAAGGGTACCACAAAACAATGTCATATTAGGTACCCAAAAATAATGATCGAAGAAAATTTATACCGCTAAAGACATCAAATGACCATTTCATTTGATCAAAGAAGGAGAAACTATTTTCAACAAAGCCAATCTCGAAAGAGGATATAATCAAAAATGGGAAGAACACAATCCTTGAAATGGCAAAGACATCATCAACAAGATGATCTTCAAAGAAGAAGAGATTTTCAACAATGGGAAAGCAACAAACCTTGAAATGGAGCAATCAAAGAAGTCATCATCAACAAAGTGACTTCTCAGGGAAGATATCATCAACAATGGGAACGACACAACCCATGGAAATGGCGTAATTGGTAACCCGTATCTCCTATTTAAATATGCATTTTATTTTGTTATTATGCATGCTTTTATTTGTGTCTTAATTGCAAAATGAGTTTTCAAATATTAATTTTTTAATTAAGGTCTTCAATATATACTTGTGCTTTTAAAATATTTTTTTTAAAAAAAAAGACCTTATATGATGTTTTTAAAACTCTTGTGCATTTTTGTAGACTAAAGTGTGTTATCATCTTTTATGGATTTTTATGGCATAAGCTTACTTGTGATATCTCTTAGCCTACACTTTTATCATTATGATTTGTGCTAAGATATGTTTTAAGAATTGTGTAGATTTACATATTTTCACAAATGGCCATTTTATCATTATTTGTCAAGAAAAAATAAATTATCGAGGTATGTTATTCTTACTCTTATAGACTCGATATATGTATTGCCATGTGCCTATGTGCTTGTTTTTCATAAATACAAGTGCCATTAAGAGGATTTTTAGATTTTTTGAAAGGCACTATTCGATATTTGATTGCACATATTTTGCCGTATCAACTCTTGTTCAAATACTTCTTTTAAATAAGGTCTCAACTATATGCTTTCGGATTTTCAAAATTCAAAAGAGACCTTTTGTAGCTTTCTTAAGCTTATTTGAACTTGCATGATTTATTAGACTCTTGATGATCTTCTAAATGCATAGTATGTGTTTATTGCTTCATGGTCTATATATATAGTGTCTATTTCTACTATGCTCTTATGCAAGATATTTTTGTGATTGATGATTGAGGCATGTTTTTACACTGACTATTTTTTCTTGCTTATATAAGCGATCCGGTAAATGAGTTTGTTAAGTTGTGTAGATAAGAAATGAAGTACTCCAAATATTAGTTACCTCAAAATATTTGGATGTAAATGTTCTATTATGAACACCTTAATCAATTGGATGGCCTATGATGATAGTGATGAAGAAGACAAAAAGGGTATTCCAACAAACTCGATGACCAAGGCAACATTGGTCGAACTAAAAGCGAGGTTAGTAGCTCGAAGGTATTTTCAAGAAGAAGGTAATTAATTTTGTTTAACAACATTTGCACTCATAGCACATTTAGTAGCTATTTGCATTTTACTTGCCCATTCTTTCAAAAGAAAATTTCAAGCTTTACCAAATGGATGTTAAATCCAACTTTCTAAATGGTTTTATTCAAATATAAGTCTATCTGAGTCTAAAAATTTAGGCCAAATGATTTTTATAAAAGCCTACATAAATTGATAGACTTAGCTATTTTTGCAAAATGATTTTACAAAAGGTAAAGTTGATACTACACTTCTTATTTTGAAAAAGGGCAAGGTTGTTTACTTGTGCAAATTTTTGTTGATAATATTTATGGTGCTACTAATGAATATTTGTGCAAGATATGTTTTTCTAAGTTGATACTAGGTGAGCTTGAGATGAGAATGATGGGGAGCTCAATTTCTTGCTTGACTACAAATTATTCAATGCCAAGAAGATGGTTATATAAGAACTCTTGAAGGAGTTAAGCATTGAAGGAAGAAGAACCATCTCAACCTCTATGGCTAAAGATTGACAAAGGTTGAGAAAGGCATATCGGCCGACAAACAAATTCGATATGTTTTCTTGTATTATTCCTATAGACTCGACATTCCATATGCCTTAAACTATATGCTCGACTTCAAAACTATCCCAACGAATCTCATTAAAGTGCTATTAAAAGAAATTTTCAAATATTTGAAAATGACTTGTTGTATCCAAAGCTTTAAAACGTTCTTATTTTTTTCAAAATTTGGTTCGTCATAATCAAACTAAACATATTGAGATTCGATATATTTTAAGGGATTGTGATTTTTAACAAAAACTTAAGATGTGTTTAATTCCGTCTCAAGGATAACTCGCGGACTTTTTGATCGTTAACAAATTTTACCTCATTTCAGCTTGATTATGACATAATGTATATTGAATGAGGTCTACGTTTGCATTTTGCACGTTTTTAAAACTTAGGGTAATGATAAACAAAAAAGGTTGAGGCAACCGGTCGCCTCAACCTCGACCTCTTTGAATTTGAATTAAAATGGTTCTGCTCTTGACATTCGTCACTTTGACACATTTTGGCCATTTTTCGTCCCTTTGCAAATTTCACACACAATTCACTTCAAATGAGTTTTGATGCATGAATTATATATTTTGGGGATTATCTAGCTCGACTATCATCATCATTGCTCGTCTTTACTGATTGAATGGTAAGAATTTCACTATCTTTAGCTCAATTGGGTTGAACCCTTGAGAATCTACTTTGAGCTCCTTACTTGATGAACTATTGTTGCATTTGTTGCGTATGATCTTTTTTTGAGCTTTGGAATGAGGTTGATTGATGATATGAAAATTTTTGGCTTGAACCATTTACAAAGGATATATACAACCACTTTTATTTTTCACGCACATAAGGTGTTCGTTGTAATGTCGCAATGAAAATTTCAACTTCTACATGATTCTCTCGCTTCCAAAAGTCTTATATACTCATTGAGATCATGTCTTGACTCTTAAATGAGCTTATGGATATCTAATGATACATTTCTCCCATTTTTTTCTGGATTATAAGTTTATCTCCTCGAATGGTTGATAAATTGTCTCTTTGGCGCATTTGATATACTTGTATGATGTTTTATCATCCTAACATTCTTTTTGATGATTCCAAAGAAACAGAAAATGGCTCGTTAGCTCAAAGAAGCTAATAAAAGCATGTCATAAAAGCTATAAGCTATGGCTCATAAAAGCCATAAGTTGTGATTTGTTCTTAGTCCAATTGTTGCTTGATGGACTTATAAATTGATTAATGATGTTTTGTAAGACAGGGGAGCTTATAAGCTCTTAAAACAAATTGTAAAAGCCAAAGCTTTTAGCTTATGGAAAATTGCTTTTACATTATTATTGATATGCTTGTTGATAGGGAGCTTATGCTTATTATTGGAAAATATTTACTCCCTACTTGGTTGCTTTAATATTTTTGGAAATTTTGTTGCTTCAAACGGTCAAATGTTTTTACCGGAAAATCATTTCTAAAATTGCTCTCTTAGTTTGTGTAAAAAATTGTTTTGGTTTGTAATCATCAAAAAGGGGGAGATTGTTTGATACATGTTTTTATCTTAATTTTGATGATTTTATTTTGTCACCAAAACAATGCTTAATAAAATTGTCCAAATACTCCTAAATGATTTAAAATGATTTTAATATTTTCCGGAGTATTTCAAGTTTATTTTTGATAATAATGGACAACACTTTTAAATGATTTTATATCAATGGATTTTTCACTCCTAAACAAGGTTCCTAAATGTTGTCTAAATACTCTCGATTGGTTTAAAATGTTTTTACTAAATTTTCTGAGTATTTCTTGTTTTATTTTTCGACAAAAATTGGACAACATTTAATTTCGTGGTCGACTGCCGCCCAATAGGGCAACCCGTCATGTTTTTAGAAAGAAAATGAGACGGAAGGAAAAACAAAGGTCGACCGGCCGCTCGGGCGTCGACTTTCCGGCAAAGACTCAAGTTTCATTGTTGAAACAGACTTAACCCCTTCGTATTTTTGGTTAGGGGACCGGTTGAGGAATTGAGTCGGCCGGTCAAGCCTACGTCGACGGCCGCCCGTTGTAATTTTCAAAGTGTTCTCATTTTCTCTTATTTCATCGACCGGCCCAACCTTTAACGCCCGTTTGACAAAAAATTTCCTTAAATTGTGGGATTGATTTCTAAAAATTTTAATTGTATTTTTCAGATTTTCAATCCCAAGGTTTGCTTGATCAATCATCTCCTATAAATGGAAGTTTTGGAGCAACCAAAACAACAATTGAGAGAAAACTACAACACAACAAGATACACTCAAGAATACACTTGTTCTTACATTGTCTTATTTCTTGTTGTAATTTGCCTAATATTCACTTTCACATTCTTGAGGTCATTACACTTGCACTCTTTTGTATTATCAATTATCGAGTTGTAATCTTGAATTTGTGGTCGTCATTCAAACACAAGATATCCTCAGTGAGTGTTAACTTTATAAGAACACACTTGGGTGAACTAGGTGTTAGGTGTAAGAAGATTGTGGTAATCTTCTTGTTGAGGTGTTGAAGAGTGTGGTGCTTTCAAGGGTGAAGATTTTGGTAATCTTCACAAGGTGAATCTTCAAGTGAGATTGTGGTAATCTCAAAGGTGGTGTTGAAGAAGAGTGTGGTGCTCTTCAAGGTGTTGGTGTAAGATTTTGTTGTAATAATTTTGGTAATTATTAATAAAATCTTTTTCTCTTTTCAAATCCATCCCTGATATACTTTGGGGTGGTAGAGGATTAGGCCCTGAGTGGGTTGAACCTCTTTAAATCGACACGTGTTGCTTACATTCCGTATTTGTCTTTGAGCATTCGATTTAAAAAAAGAGGGATAAATCGAAAAGATGGAGATAATCTATTCACCCCCTCTAGATTATCGTAAATTCATGGACTTACAATCCCCACCTCAACCGATTTATGTTAATCCGCGTAGTAACTAAAACGATTATTCTAATCCTCTTGATTCTCGATTCTTGAATCGATTTGTAGAGAAATGGGGTGAAGTTTGTGAAGGAAAATTATCAATTTATAGAGTTGAATTATGGAATTTATGATTGAGAATTAAGTTCATACATTAAAAATTATAACCATTCACCTTTCATATTCTTTTAATTAAGTTTGAGTCCTTCTAAATTCATAATCAAATTCTATTAAATGTGGCATTAAAATTATATTTTTCTCGATTAATAAAATTATAATTCATATAATAATAATAATAGAAAAATACGGGATATTACATACTATCCTCCTTTAAAAAATTTCGTCCTCGAAATTCGTTGTCTTAACAAAGTTCATAGAAAATAGTGTCATTGTTGGGAAATTTATTGTTTAGATTTTGATGAATGCCATGTAAAACTTAGAATAGGAAGTTGGCACCCCATTTTTGTTATAAACTGCATTGTAATAAATAGGGTTGGTCAAGCTGAGTTAAGTCAGCTATGCCTAAACATGCAAGAAGACAATTGGAGACTAGAAGGAAGACTCCAAGAAGACAGTATGGCAAAGAAGAGAAGACGTGAACTCGATCAAGGTACAAATGAGATGCAAAAGAGTAAAATATCGACAAGTCAACTCAAGATAGCCAAGTCTCAAATTGAAGTGAAAAGTCATCCAATGATTGGAAGTTGACTTAAGTCACCTGGGAAAGCAAGGAAATTCAAATAAGTCGAGATAATCGAAAGAGATCCATTGCACAGAAATCAAGATAATTACTTAAACAAGTAATACCTCCATGCTACCTTTCTTGAAGTGCTCATCCCGAAGCGTGCAAAAGGAATAAACCAATGGGAAGCACTGCACCATGTCGAACTCAAAAGTCAAGAACAATTCATACGAGGAAGTGGCAATTCCAAGGACTACAACAAGATAAGCCAACGACCACAAGTGTCTTTTGAGAATAAGCCTATCTCTTCAACGGGCAAAATTTTCAAAAGAACACTATAAAAGGTCGAGGAGTTTATTTGAGAGAATGTTGGTTACCTTGACATTTAAAAAAACAAATACGAGCTAGAAAAGCAATATCGTCAGAACCAAAATATTCTCAAATCATTCAAGTTCAATCCTCGCCTAAACTACGAAGAAATCAATCCAACACTCACCTGTGAATGAAAGATAACTTCAATCGCCAAGAAGAGGAAATTATAGAATCAAGGGGTCTACATTCCACGGAGGATTGTAGGAAGGTTCAAGGTCGAACCGCCTCAAGTTTTTGGAGGGCTTCGTGATCAAATCCAAAGAGCTTGAGCAAGTGGGTTGTGAGCAAAGCAAACGCCCCTGTGAAGAAAGGCGAGTCGTACGAGAAGCCACCAAACCAAGGCATCTCCAGATCGAGTCCCAAAGGATCAAGTCAATCAAGACTTGTATCCGGACTTTTACCACTCAGATATCGATCAATACCTAGTGGATTCCTCCAGGAGTTGGAGAAGAGAGGAGTAGAAGAATTACCCCATCTTCGAACCTCTATAAAAACTTATCGTGTCATTTACATTTCAAAGACTTTAATTCCTCGCATCTTATTTATTTAACTCTGATAAATTTGCTATCCACTTGATAATCTCTAAGACTAAAACCAAGCATTAAATCAAAACTAAACCAAGTTTAAGGGTGTTAAGTCTTCCAATAAAACAAACTACGCTTGAACTAAGTCTTTAATCTTAATAAATTGAGTTATTCTATCAACAACAGAAGTTTGTTGAGTGACTAACTCTTGATTAACCAAATTAGTCGTTCCAAGGACACAAAATTGTGTAAGATCAACTCAAACATTTAAAAGGACTAAATCGAAAAGTTGGCAAGGTTTATTCAACCCTCCCCCCTTTTAAACCTTACACTCACACCCCTTGGGACCTACAGTCATTTTTTTTTACACGAGGAATTTTTGTCTAATGTTGAAAGTACACGTGCAGTAATGCTTTTTAAAAAAAATGATGACTTGAATTTATAAAATGTACTTTTAAAACTTGATAATATAAAACATTTCATGAATAAAATAAATAGTGTGACATAATAAATGGCGTACCTTGAGGAATCCGACGAGATATGGTGGAGGTGGATGTCACTAGATAATTTTCTTTTAAAATTTGAAAAGATATATCTTTTTCCAAGTCTACAGAATCGTAGACCTGCTCTGATACCACTTGTAACGACCCGATTTTCAAAAATACAAGTAAAATAAAAGAATTATAAAAGAACATATTTTATAAAACATTGCTTATAATTCAAAAAAAAATTCCAAATAAACAAAAGTACTTTAATTCAAACCAAAACATTTATTCTAAAAAAATTAAAATACTAACTATTAACTGTAAGTACTCAAATTAGTTAACAAATAAGGGTTCCTAAAAGTTCAAATTAAATAAAAATCGATGACTTTGCATCCACCGCCTCCAATCCTTGCTCGGGCTCTTCAACCTGAAAAGTTTTAATAAAAATGGGGTGAGCTTTCAACTCGCTCCGTGGGGACACGTTTGTCATAATTAAATACATCAATAGGCGTAATCGTAAATATTCAACATGTAATTTTTCCTCTATAATTTTCCTCTGACTGGCCAGTTACTTTATAGTACTGCGGGCTACCCCGAGGATTCTTTTGATCCCAGACCTATTTACGGTCCCTGACTAACATGATTTTCTCTTTCCACGTTGCACATAAACGAAAACACCTATATGAAATATTTAATAATGACAAACAATACTTGAATAGAAATATCCCCACCTCAACTGATTTCTGTTAATCCGCGTAGTAATTAAAATGATTATTCTAATCCTCTTGATTCTCGATTCTTGAATCTGATTTGTAGAGAAATGGGGTGAAGTTTGTGAAGGAAAATTCTCAATTTATAGAGTTGAATTATTGAATTTATGATTGAGAATTAAGTTCATACATTAAAAATTATAACCCTTCACCTTTCATATTCTTTTAATTAAGTTTGAGTCCTTCTAAATTCATAATTGAAATTCTATTAAATGTGGCAATTAAAATTATATTTTTCTGATTAATAAAATTATAATTCATACAATAATAATAGAAAAATACGGGATATTACAATATAGACATAAGGTATAGAAAATATCGAGTCTAAAAGAGTAATAAACGAAGATAAACATACCTCGATTTTGTTTGTCGACCGATATGCCTTCCTCAACCTTTGTCAATCTTTACATGGTAGTCATAGAGGTTGAGTTGGTTCTTTCTTCTTCAATGCCTCACTTCTTCTTTTGTATACTTTGAGTGTAGAATATAACCACCTTCTTGGCATTGTTGAACTTGAATTCCAATGAAGAAATTGAGCTCCTCCATCATGGTCATCTTGAATTTACCTTGTAACAACTTAGAAAATATCTTGTACAAAACTTCATTAGTAACACCATAAATGATATCATAAATTTGTACAAGTAAGCATTCTTGCCCTTTTTCAAGAAACAAAGAGAGTAGATTAACTTTACCTCTTGTAAAATCATTTTGCAGAAATAGCTAAGTCTATCAAACCATATATGGGGTGCTTGTTTTAAGCATAGTAAGGCCTTTTATACAAATCATTTTGGCCTAAGAATTTTCAAAACCCCGATTGTTTTTCATAGACTTCTATTTGAATAAAACCATTTTAGAGAATTGGATTTAACATCCATTTGGTAAAGCTTAAAATTTACTTAAAAACAAGAATGGGCAAGTGAAATGCGAATAGCTTCTAAATTTTCTACGAGTGCAAATGAATCATCAAAATCGATACCTTCTTCTTGACAATACCTTTGAGCTACTAACCTTACCTTGTTCATCAAACTTGTTCCAAAATACCAAAAATTTCTGAAAAATTTCAACAAAGAATCTTGTACAAGAGCATAGTGATATCGAATGATAGAGACACTATAGCAAGAAACACATACTATGCTTAAAGAAAATCATCAAGAATATAATACAACATGTAAGTTCAAATAAGCTTGTAGAAAGCTATATAAGGTCTCTTTTGAAATATGAAAATACGAGAGCACATAGTTGAGACCTCATTTACAAGAATCATATGAATAAGAGCTTTGACATAAGCATCCAAGAATAATGGCATTTATAAGTGCAATAAAATGCATAACTTAGTAGATCAATTGTTTTATCAAAACAAAATATAATCATTTACAAATCTTGGATAAAACAAGCTATGTCAAATAATGACTATTCAAAAAATCAAAACATCCTCTTAATGGCACTTGTATAAAATAAGCACATAGGCATATGGCACAACATGTATCGAGTCTAAGAGATGAATAACAATAGTGAGCGTACCTCGATAGTTCATGTTACTCTTGACATATTATGACGTAGATGGTCATTTGTGATGATATATGAATCCTACACAATTCTTAAACAAGACTTGCACAAAACAAAAATGATACAAGTGTAGGCTAAAACAATAAAAGTTATCGCAAGTAAGCTCATGCCATAAAAATTAATAAGAAATGATAAATCAATTAAGTCTAAGCAAGTACACAAGAGTTTAATATAAGCATCATACAATGTCTTCTTTTCAATGAATTTGTAAAAACACAAATATATATTGAAGACCTTAATTTTAAAAATAAATATTTTGAAAACTCATTTTGAAAATATAGGCACAAATAAAGACATTCATAATAACTAAATAAAATGCATATTTAAATGAGAAGATACGGTTTACCAATTACGCCATTTTCATTGGTTGTGTCGTTCCCGTTGTTGATGATATCTTCCCCTTTGAAAATCATCTTGTTGATGATGGCTTCTCCAATTGCTCCATCTCCAAGCATTGTGGCCTTCCCATTTTTGAAAGTGTCTTTCTCTTGGAAATTCATTATGGTGATATCTTCTCCTTTGATCAAATGAGACGCTCATTTGATGTCTTCTAGGTGGTATGAATTTTCCATGATTTTTATTCCGTCGGGTACCTAATATAACATTGTTTTGTGGTACCCTCAAGTGCTTGAGTCCTTTGGGATTAGTCTTGAGACTTTTAGGTCTCCAAAAATAATTAGAGCTATTTTTAGCCCGACAAGTATTTACCGTATGACCCTTTTTACCGCAATAGAAGCAAGTAATAATTTTTGGAGTATAATGACCAACATGCATAGGGACTTGATTAACAACACTAGGCTTATGATCAAGTCCTTTATTACAATTATGAATATCAATAATCTTGGTCATTTTATCGGTACTCAAGTTGGATTTTGATAAATCTTTTTTCATATAATTAATATCCTCAACAAGAGTACTATTTTCTTTTTCAAGGTTTCTAACCTTGTTAAGTGTGGTGGTGTGAGCACATGATAGTGATTTATAGGAAGAAGATAAACTATCCTTTTCATTTTTCAAAACATTGAATTCCTTTTTCAAATTTTTGTACTTAACAAGTAAACTTTGGAATTCATTTTGAAGGCCATCAAAATCATTTTGCAAATCACTATAATCATTTTGTATAACAATATCATAGGAAGTAGAGGGTTTAAGACATACCTCGTTTTCTTCTTCGATGCCCATAAGACATTATTCGACTACTTTATAGTTGGAAGTTGTAAAAGGTTTGTTCCTTAGATTTGACCTTGTATCCCTTTGAGAAGTAGATGCTTTTGAGTTGCTCCTATCATTTGCATATACTTCATGAATGGCTTCTAATTTTTGCCATACTTCATGAGCCGATCGAGTTCCTACAATGAAATCATTTTCCAAATTAGTAAGTGAACAATACAAAATATTGAGAGCTTTACCATTTAAGGAAATGATTTTCTTTTCTTCATCATTGAGCACCTTGAGAGCCTTGGAGGTGTATGGTGTGTCTTTCATCGGAATGTATTCTCCATTGATGACAATATCCCAAATATCGAATCTGCAACCTTGTAAATAGCATTCCATTCTTTCTTTCCAAAATATAAAATTTTTGGAATCAAATCGAGGTGGTTTGGTGGTGGAGGTGCCGGAAAGATGAGCTTCATTCGTAACCGACGATCGTTACTCTTCACTCACGATGTGAAATGAGCTTGCCAAAGAGTTTAGCTTTGATACCACTTGTAAGTCCAAGCGGCTACGATAATCTAGAGGGGGGTGAATAGATTATCTCCATCTTTTCGATTATGCCCTCTTTTTGAATCAAATACGTCAAGACAGGAGTAAAGGTGCGGAAAGTAAACAACACACATCGATTTATAGAGCTTCACCCCACCTAGGGACAACGTGCTCTACCACCCCAGTATATCCGGGATGGGTTTCGAAAAAGAAAAAGAATTTTATTAATTACCACAATTAATACAAATTCAACTTACAATACCTTGAAGAGCACCACACTCTTCTTCAACACCACCTTTGGAGATTACCACAATCTCCCTTTGAAGATTACCACAATCTTCCTTCAACGGCACCTTAGAAGATCACCACAATCTTCAATCTTGAAGAATACCAAATTCTTCAACACCTCAAGAGCACCACACTCTTGAAACACCTATCACCTAGATCACCCAAGTGTATTCTTTCCACAAGAATACTCACAAGGATGTCTTGTGTTGAATGATGACCAAAATCAAGATTACAACTCAATAATGAATAATACAATTTGAGTGCAAGTGTAATCAAGAAATGAAAGCCTAGACCTCAAGATATGAAAGTGATAAGCTAGGCAAAATTACAACAAGAATAATAACTATGAAGAACAAGACTTTAGTTGGAATGTATCTTGTTGTGTTGTATCTCAATTGTTGTATTGGTTGCTCCAAAACTTCCTCTATTTATAAGAGATGATTGATCAAACATAGGCTCCTCTTGGGGATTGAAAATCTACAGAAAAATACAATTAAAATCAAGAATATAGTTGTTAGAAACCAATCCCACAAAATAAGGAAAAGTTGTCTCATTGTCAAACGGTCGAAAATTTGTCATTAAACTTAAAAGCGACGGCCGCACAGTTTGAAATGAAGATTTGAAATTGGCGTAGGGTTCGACCCGGTCGTCTCCCATCTCGCCGGTCCCCTCAATGCATTTCAAGGAAATGAAGTTCTGTTTCAAAAATGAAGCTCCCAGGTACCGGTCGACAGGGTGTCGACCGGTCGACGCCACCGGTCGACGCCCTGGTCGACCTGGTCAAAAATTCATCCGTCTCATTTTTTGTTCCAAAATTCATCTTCAGGTACGGGTTGCCCTATAGGGCGACCGGTTGACCTCGAGACAGAAATATTGTCCAATTTTTGTTGAAAATAAAACTCAAGAAATACTCCGTTAATTTAGGAAAAACATTTTAAACCGATCGGGATTATTTAGTAAAGACTTATTAACATAAAATCATTAAATGTGTTGTCCAATTTTATCTAAAATAAAACTTGAAGAAATACTCCGAATAAATAGTAAAAATATTTTAAATCATTTAGGAGTATTTGGACAACAATTAAAAACATTGTTTTGGTGTAAAAATAAAATCATCAAAATTAAGATAAAAACATGTATCAAACAAACCTCACTCGCGCAGACATCACTTGCTCTGTCCAACAACTCAGTCAATTCGTCAATGATCCTTACTTCTCTCATTGGGACGCAACCATGCATTTGTTTCGCTATTTGAAGGGCTGCCATTCTCTTGGTCTTTTTTACTCTTCCAGCAGTCCGCTCACTCTTCAAAGCTTATAAAATCTTGGCGGGTTCGTGTAGTGATACTCGTAAGTCACTCACTGGCTATTGTGTTCTATTGGGTTCTTCTCTCATCTCGTGGAAAACCAAGAAGCAAACCACCATTTCTCGCAGCACGACTGAAGCTGAGTACCGTATTTTAGGTGTGACTATGTGTGAATTGAAGTGGCTTTCTTATTTAGCAGTTGATTTCCATGTTCATATGTCCTTGCCTATTCCCCTTTGGTGTGATAACCAGGCAGCCCTGCATATTGTGGCCAACCCCATTTTTCATGAAACAGAAAGCATTTGGATATCGACGCCATGTGGTTCGTAATTTTACAAGGATGGGTTTGTTCTTCCGCAGAAGGTTGCTTCGCACCTGCAGCTTGCTGATTTGTTCACCAAGTTGTTGGGCAAGTCTGGTTTCTTTCCATTGGTGTCCAAGTTGGGCATGTTGGACTTCCACCATGGCCCAACTTGAGGGGGACTGTTGGAATTGGGCTTCAGTGTTCCATTGGGCTTGGGTTGTGTCTTCAGCATATTAGGCCCAACATCTCATTAGTTGTTGTTTTCTTTAGTTAGTTGCTATTTTCTTTCTTTCCTTTGAAACACGTTTTAACGGTTTTAAGGAGCTGCACCTATATAAGGTGCACTGTTTGGTTTGCATGAACACATTATCAGAGAATAAAAGTTTACGGAGATGATTTTTGCTTTACTATTGATTTCTACAAAAACCTCCCCTCGGTGGCTTAAGCTAAACAATATTGATGGAGCCTTCAACCCCAACAACAATTTAGCTGGGCTTGGAGGGATTCTAAGGGATAGTCAAGGAGAAATTGTTTGGGGATTCTCTGCACCATGTAACAACTGCCCCGGTCCACTTTTTACTGAATGCAAGGCTTTAGAGTTAGCCCTTACTTTGCTATAATCAAGACATCTGCATCAAATTTGCATTGAGACTGATTCTAGCATCCTCTACAACACGATTTTGAAACATCTCCCAGGCCACTGGACCATCAAAGACCGCCTTATTAAAATTCACAATTATTTATGTTGTAGATCATTTGCCATGTCTCATGTATATAGATAGGGTAACAAAGTAGCGGATTGACTTGCTTCTATAAGATTATCTTGTAATAGTTGTATATAATTTTCTCTTACATCTATTCCCTTGCCTATCCAGGGATTAGATAGAATAGATCAATTAGAAATTTCCTTATTTTAGAATTACTAGAAACAATGTTGTATATTGTACATATTATTTTCATGGTAATAAATAGATTGGGGATGTCTCCTTAATCCCCCATCCCTCCTTTGGGGGATGTTTATACAAAAAAAAATGATTATTTTAATATAATTCTTGGAATATGTTTATTTAAATTAATACAATAATGATATTTTTTATCTGAGAAAATATTTTATTAATGGAACTGAGGTGGAATACTATGCTATCACTACCACCTCTGAATTAATTTGGTTTAGAAACACCTTGATGATTTTGCATTCAAGTTTCCATGCTTGCTTTGTGTGATAATCAATCTGCCATGCATATGTAACATCCCCCTAAGGAAAGTTAATTAACTTATTCTTTAATGACTATTTAAATCATTATAAGTCATCTAATAAAGTCTTTGAGTTAATAAAGAAAAGATAGTATAAATGAGTTAATGCAAGAAATCCGATAACCTTTACTAAAGAAATACCAAGAAGAAATCATCAAGAATATTTTTTTTAAAGAAAAGTCTACGCAATCTGCAACTGAAATACATCAGTTAAGTCTAAATTCGATATAACTAAAATACTAGCAGAAACTAATTCTGAGATTCCGCTGCCACTATCGCCCTACATAGCCCTGATATCCTCCGTATCAAGAGTAAACCTTTGCCTTTATCTGCAATATGAGAATATAAAACTATTAAGCAGAAGCTTAGTAAGTAACACCATGTCTCACAAAACAATTAAAATGGTCTATATGCACATGCACGAAATATATCTATTTTCTATTAAATGCACCTACTTACATAAATATTTAACTGATAAGGGCCTGGCATGGTACCAAGCGAACTCCAATGGTACCCGGGGTAGCTAGCCACCGAATCCCACTGGAGCAAAATAGCTAAAAAGGGCGGACTAAGAGCCCTAGGGGCGGACTAGGTGCCCCAAATAAAATTATGGGCGGTCTAGGAGCCCTGATACCAACCTCTAAAATATAATTCTTTTGAAAACTATATATATACTACTACTCGTGTAATCTATTATGCAATATGTCATAAGGTTTACTCAAACCCGCTATGAAACACATAATCTAAACATAGCTCATATACAATAAATGGCACCAATATATAAAAGAAGAAAACATAAAATAGACTACTCATATTGCAGGTGAGAGATGCACTTACCTCGACTCCACTGGTATGTAAATTCTCAAGTGATTGCTAAGCCAATGAATCTAAGATAGAAGTCAAAATCTTAGTAAGTCTCTACTTTATGTAAAATTGAAGTTAATATAAAGTGTTTCCACTAATATAAATATATGTATACATATAAACGAATACAATCCCTCCATCATTATTTCTTCTGCCCCAAAATCACTTGTGTTAAAATCCTATTTGTACCAAAATTCTTGTTGAATAACAGAACTATATGAAATCCAGGATCTTTGGCATCTAGGGAAACATATGCATAATATATATATATATATATATATATATATTTTAAAGGCTGAAAGATCTTACACAAATGAATAATTAAGAGGATATTAATTAAAATGAAAACACACAATCCAGAAATCATTAATCATGAAAAACTAGAAGTTTGAAATTCTCGAATAGCAAAACAAGGTTCACTAAATCTTTTCTCCATTGAAATGTTTTATAAAATGCATAAATATGAATTCCAATAAAATAATAATTAAGCCTTTGTAATGATTACCAAACCCACTAAACCATTCATTACGAAATCCAAACTTCTCAATTCATGATTTGTATCAGAATCTTAGATGGTGAATTCTAATCTCTTGAACCAATTTACCTTTTCTACTAATCATAAAAGTGAAAGAATTTGACTTACAATTTGTTTGCTCAGAGTTCAAGGTGATCGCGGCTGTTCTATTCACTTCTTCGTTGATTCGGGCAATAAGTGGGTTAATGGGTTAAATAGCTAGGGTTATAAGCTAATTTAGTTTATTTAGCATAGGGGTCCTCTAATTTTCCTCTATTAAATCTTTTACCCCAATTATTCTAGAGTTGCAACTAAGGACTTGTTCTACATATTTAAATCTTGTAAACTATGAATATATATTAGACTATATAAAAAAATTAATTTGTTAATTATAATCTATTTAGCACAATGTTGTAAAAAGCGTTAGGCGCTCACTAGGCGGCAGACTGGGGCCTAGCGACTAGGCGGGGTTAGGCGAGATCGAGATGGGATTAGGCGGGCCTAATCGGGAATAAAAATCGTAGGCGGACAAGGGGGCCTAGCGCCTAGGAGGGGATTAATCGGGGCTAGGTGGGGATTTTTTACAACAGAGATTTAGCATATACCAAGTTCGCCGATAATAACACATGATTAATAGTTTAGATTTTAAATCAACATTGTGATACTCGTACTAATTAAAGATTTTTATTTTTCAATCTGATAATTATCGTAAATATTAATCAAACAATTAACATAATTAACATGGATTTATATTCTAAAAAGTGGGGTGTTACAATCTCCTATACCTCATAAAAGTTTCATCCTCGAAACTTAGAACAACTCTTGGTACCTCTGTCTCATATCATCTTCACGCTCCCAAGTTGCCTCCTCAACTCTTTGATTCCTCCAAATAACTTTGACTAGAGGTATATCTTTATTTCTAAGCTTCTTAACTTCTCGATCAGCGATTTTCACAGGTTTTTCATCGTAACTCAAATCTTCTCTAATTTGTATGGTTTGTGGTTGAATAACATGGCTCGGATCTGGTACATACTTTTTCAACATCGACACGTGAAAGACTTTATGGATAGCAGACATCTCCCCAGGTAAATCTAGTTCATAGGCCACCTTACCAATCTAGTTCTTACCAAATCTCATCACTCCCTTCATTGGAGCTACCTTTATGAACACTGAATCACCTACTTTAAACTCAAGTGGTCTTCTTCGCACATCCTCATAGTTCTTATGTCGGCTCTGAGCCGTCTCAATCCTTTGACAAATAATTCTTATGGCCTCAGTTGTTTCTTCTATGAAATCAGTGTTTTGTCCGACCTCAGACTCTATTTCTTTCTTTTCTCCAACCTCATACCAACATATGGGTGATCTACATTTTCTCCCATAAAGTGCCTCATAAGGTGCCATTTTAAGTGTTGCTTGGTAACTATTGTTGTAAGCAAACTCTGCCAAACATAGATATTTGCACCAACTCCCTTTAAAATCCAATGCACATGCTCGCAGCATATCTTCTAAAGTTTGATTCGTTCGCTCTGTCTGCCCATCCGTTTGAGGGTGAAAAGTTGTACTAAATCGCAACTTAGTTCCCATGGCCGTTTGAACACACTCCCAGAAATGCGATGTGAATCGACTATCTCTATCAGAAATAATTGTCTTAGGGTCTCCATGAAGTCTAACAATCTCTTTAACATACAATCGAGCTAGTTGTTCCATTGAATATGTCATCTTGATTGCAAGAAAATGTGCAGACTTAGTCAACCTATCAATGACAACCCAAATCGCATCATAGCCATTCGTTGTTCTGGGTAGTCCAACTATAAAATCCATAGTTATGTCCTCCCATTTCCATTCTGGAATCTGAATAGGTTGTAAAACTTCTCCGGGTCTCGATGTTCAGATATCACTCTTTGACAAGTTAAACAGGCGTTGATATACTTCGCCACATCTCTCTTCATTCTGAACCACCAGAAGCTATATTTCAAGTCATGGTACATCTTGGAGGATCCAGGATGCATCGAGTAAGGTGTATTATGGGCTTTTTCTAATATTTGATTTCTCAATTCTTCATTTTTAGGTACACATAAACGATCGCCAAAGAAAAGTGTCCCATCAGTAGATATTCAAAAACCTTCACCTCTTCCTTCTTGTACCTCAAGTTTAATCTTTTGAATATCTGGATCTTCTTCTTGCTTCTTTTGAATATCGTTAAGTAATGTTGGTGCCAAGGTCAAAGCAGAGAGTTGTCCAGAAATTATTTCAATCCCAAAGTCCAAAACTTCTTTCCTTAGTGATTGAGGTAGTCCAGACAATGACAATAATGTTGTGGAGGACTTCCTACTCAAGGCATCTGCTACTCAGTTTGCTTTTTCAGGATGATAAAGAATTTCACAATCATAGTCCTTAACCAACTCGAGCCATCTCCGTTGTCTCATATTTAGGTCCTTTTGGGTGAAGAAATACTTCAGACTCTGATGATCCGTATAAATCCTGCATTGAACTCCATACAAGTAGTGTCTCCAAGTCTTAAGAGCAAAAACAACTGCTGCCAACTCCAGATCATGTGTAGGATAGTTCTTCTCGTAATCTTTAAGTTGTCTCGAAGCATATGCAACGACTTTTCCTTTCTGCATAAGTACCGCCCCAAGGCCAATCTTTGATGCATCACTATAAATATCAAAACGTTCAACTCCTTCTGGTATGGTAAGAATTGGTGCACTTGTCAATCTTTTCTTCAGTTCGAGGAAGCTTTTCTCGCACTCGTCGTTCCATTCGTACTTCTTTCCCTTTCGAGTAAGAGTTGTTAAAGGAGAGGCAATCTTGGAAAAGCCCTCAACAAACTTCCTATAATATCCTGCTAGCCCCAAAAAGCTTCTAATCTCACTAGCATTCTTTGGCCGACTCCAATTGCTTACAGCCTCTATCTTTGCAGGGTCCACCATTACCCCATCCTTAGAAATCACATGGCCTAAGAAAGCCACTCGATCAAGCCAAAATTCACATTTTAAGAACTTAGCATACAATTGATGGTTTTAAGCGTTTGCAACACGGTCTTTAGATGTTCACTATGCTCCTCTTGGGTCTTTGAGTAAATAAGAATGTCATCAATAAATACAATAACAAACTTATCGAGGAATTCCTTAAAAACTTGGTTCATCAAATCCATGAAAGCTGTAGGAGCATTCGTCAATCCAAATGGCATAACAACAAACTCGTAATGCCCATACCTTGTCCGAAAAGCAGCTTTGGGTACATCACTCTCTCTAATTCTTAATTGGTGATAACCTGACCGCAAGTCAATCTTGGAGAAGATTGTTGCTCCTTTTAACTGATCAAACAAGTCATCAATTCTTGGTAAAGGATATCTATTTTTGATAGTTACCTTATTCAACTCTCGATAATCTATGCACATTCTCATAGATCCATCTTTCTTCTTTACAAATAATACTGGGGCTCCCCATGGTGAGTGACTTGGGCGAATGAATCCTTTGTCAAGGAGTTCTTGCAATTGTACTTGCAGTTCCTTCAGTTCTGCCGGAGCCATACGATAAGGTGATTTTGATATGGGACCAGTACCGGGAATAAGATCAATCTCGAATTCAATCTCTCTGCTTGGTGGTAATCCTGGTAACTTATCGGGAAACACTTCTGGATAGTTGCAAACTACTGGTACTCCTTCAATCTTTTGTTTTTCTTCTTTATTTATATTCACCGATTCGCTAAAAACCAAACCAAGCATCCATTTCTCAACATCTTTTGCGCCTTTACAGCTGATAAAAATCTTCTGGTCTTTTGCTTCGGTTCACCGATGAACTCAAAATAAGAATTGGCCTCATGTTCAAACAATACTTTTCGTTTTTGACATTCAATGGATGCATTGTACTTACTTAAGAAATCCATTCCTAAAATCACATCATAGTCATGCATATCTAGCACTATCAAGTCACTATAAAGTTCTCTTTCTGCAATACTCATTGGTACCGCATATAAAAAGTGTGTAGATATCATCACCTCCCCAGAATGTAGTGTTGTCAAGAATTTATGATCTAAGTTATCATGTGGTCTATCTAACTGCTTTGAGAAAGAATCAGATATAAAAGAATGTGTTTCTCCAGTATCAAATAATACATTAGCAATATGATTGAAGATGAGTATTTGACCTGTGACAATGGTGGAGGCCTCAGCAGCTTCTTCCTTGGTGAGGGAGAAAACACGAGCGTTGGTAATGGCTGATTGGGCCTCAAGTATCCCCTGATTAATATAAGGTCCCTCAATTGTTGCCTGCATCTGGTAGAGTCGAGCATAATTATTCTGGTACTGGTTACGTTGTTGTTGTAGTTGATTGGACTTTGAAGGGCAAAACTTGGTTATATGTCCCTCTTGACCACATACATAACATCCGCTCATGCCCTGACGACACTCACCTAGATGAAGTTTTCCACATTTAGAACATTGTGGATATTTGACTTGTTTGTCTGGTGGTCCTCCTCCTCCTAGTTTGTTTCCTACAGATTTCTGGTCCCAATGTTTCCTTTTGCTATTGTTTTCTTTCCAATTCTGATTACCGCTTTGAGATTTCTGGGCCCCATAATTAATTCGATTCTGATTCTCCTTTGATGGTTGCCTCTGTTGTGAGTTGTGAACCTTCATGTTATTCAAGTAAAGTTCAGCAATCAAGGCACTGCTGAGACACTCCTCAGCAGTTTGTGGTCGATTGACTCCACTTGTTACATTGAGAGCTATCTCAGGTCGAAACATCTTGAGCATCAATCTAACCCTTTCCTTTTCTTCTCTAACTAACTCTGGGCATAAACGAGCTAGCCTGTTAAAATTTCTTACAGCCTCCTCAACAGACAAGTCTCCCTGGCGGAACTCAGTGAATTCATCATAATGTCTATTAGTAACCTTCAAGTGAAAGAACTCCTCAAGGAACTCGGTCTCAAAGTCAACCCAGCGTCATATCGTTAATATTCCTTTTCATCTTAATTCTTTCCCACCACATTCTAGCGACTCCAACTAAACAAAATGACGCACACTTTACCTTTTCATTTTCAGGCCAATCCAACAATTCTAAAATGCTCTCAAGAGTCTTGAGCCATGCTTGAGCGTCCCATGGTTCTTTTGTCCCAGAGAAATTCTCTGGTTTTAGTTTCTGCCATTGAAGCAAATAAGGTTCCTGTCGAACTACTATTGCAGGGGCTTCCGGTGGGTGTGGTGGAGCAGGAGGAGCAACAGGTGGAGCAGGAGGAGCCTGTTGATTAGCTTGCAGAGCATCGATAGTTCGTTGTTGTTCTGCAAGCTGACGCTGAAGTTGAGCAACAATATCTAGCAAATGATGTTCTAGTGCAAGTTGATTCTCGTTTCGTTCCTGACCCTGGTTCCTAAGAACTTGTTCCCTAATTTGATTGAGACTGACGTTATCCTCCAGGTTATGAGTAGTTGGAACACGTCTTCTCACCATTTTCTGCTATAACCTTTATACATAACATTATTCGTATAAGTGAAATATAATATGCTTAATATTTCTGAGGTAATAATACCCTTCTTGCAATCGTTGCGTCAAACTTTACAAGAGAAATAATAAGTAAAACACATTCTTACTCGGAAGATGGCAGAGTCAATACTTGGCGATAGCGTAACAGAATGTCGGAAACCCGCTCTGATACCATAATTGTAACACCCCCCCCTAAGGGATGTTAATTAACTTATTCTTTAATGACTATTTAAATCATTATAAGTCATCTAATAAAGTCTTTGAGTTAATAGAGAAAAGATAGTATAAATGAGTTAATGCAAGAAATCCGATAAACTTTAATAAAGAAATACCAAGAAGAAATCATCAAGAATCTTTTTTTTAAAAGAAAAGTCTACGCAATCTGCAACTGAAATACATCAGTTAAGTCTAAATTCGATATAACTAAAATACTAGCAGAAACTAATTCCGAGATTCCGCTGCCACTATCGCCCTGCATAGCCCTGTTATCCTCCGTGTCTAGAGTAAACCTTTGCCTTTATCTGCAATATGAGAATATAAAACTATTAAGCAGAAGCTTAGTAACACCATGTCTCACAAAACAATTAAAATGGTCCATATGCACATGCACAAAATATATCTATTTTCTATTAAATGCACCTACTTACATAAATATTTAACTGATAAGGGTCCAGGCATGGTACCAATGTGCGCAACTCCAATGGTACCCGGGATAGCTAGCCACCGAATCCCACTGGAGCAAAATAGCTAAAAAGGGCGGACTAAGAGCCCTAGGGGCGGACTAGGTGCCCAAAATAAAACTATGGGCGGTCTAGGAGCCCTGATACCAACCTCTAAAATATAATTCTTTTGAAAACTATATATATACTACTACTCGTGTAATCTATTATGCAATATGTCATAAGGTTTACTCAAACCCGTTATGAAACACATAATCTAAACATAGCTCATATACAATAAATGGCACCAATATATAAAAGAAGAAAACATAAAATAGACTACTCATATTGCAGGTGAGAGATGCACTTACCTCGACTCCACTGGTATCTAAATTCCCAAGTGATTGCTAAGCCAATGAATCTAAGATAGAAGTCAAAATCTTAGTAAGTCTCTACTTTGTGTAAAATTGAAGTTAATATAAAGTGCTTCCACTAATATAAATATATGTATACATATAAACGAATACAATCCCTCCATCATTATTTCTTCTGCCCCAAAATCACTTGTGTTAAAGTCCTATTTGTACCAAAATTCTTGTTGAATAACAGAACTATATGAAATCCAGGATCTTTGGCATCTAGGGAAACATATGCATAATATATATATATATATATTTTAAAGGCTAAAATATCTTACACAAATGAATAATTAAGAGGATATTAATTAAAATGAAAACACACAATCCAGAAATCATTCATCATGAAAAGCTAGAAGTTTGAAATTCTCGAATCGCAAAACAAGGTTCACTAAATCTTTTCTCCATTGAATTTTTTTATAAAATGCATAAATATGAATTCCAATAAAATAATAATTAAGCCTTTGTAATGATTACCAAACCCACTAAACCCTTCATTACGAAATCCAAACTTCTCAATTCATGATTTGTATCAGAATCTTAGATGGTGAATTCTAATCTCTTGAACCAATTTACCTTTTCTACTAATCATAAAAGTGAAAGAATTTGACTTACAATTTGTTTGCTCAGAGTTCAAGGTGATCGCGGCTGTTCTATTCACTTCTTTGCTGATTCGGGCAATACGTGGGTTAATGGGTTAAATAGCTAGGGTTATAAGCTAATTTAGTTTATTTAGCATAGGGGTCCTCTAATTTTCCTCTATTAAATCTTTTACCCCAATTATTCTAGAGTTGCAACTAAGGACTTGTTCTACATATTTAAATCTTGTAAACTATGAACATATATTAGACTATATAAAAAAATTAATTTGTTAATTATAATCTATTTAGCACAATGTTGTAAAAAGCGCTAGGCGCTCACTAGGCGGCAGACTGGGGCCTAGCGACTAGGCGGGGTTAGGCGGGATCGGGATGGGATTAGGCGGGCCTAATCGGGAAAAGAAATCGTATGCGGACAAGGGGGCCTAGCGCCTAGGAGGGGATTAATCGGGGCTAGGCGGGAATTTTTTACAACAGAGATTTTGCATATACCAAGTTCACCGATAATAACACATGATTAATAGTTTAGATTTTAAATCAACATTGTGATACTCGTACTAATTAAAGATTTTCATTTTTCAATCTGATAATTATCGTAAATATTAATCAAACAATTAACATAATTAACATGGATTTATATTCTAAAAAGTGGGGTGTTACAACATATGACTTCTAATTCATGTTTCATGAACGCACAAAACATATCGAAATTGATTGTAACTTCATCCGAAATATATCCAAAACATATCAAAATTGACTGTAACTCAACTTGTTCTTTACCAACATTAACTGTCAGATCAGCTTATTGTTTACCAAGCCATTGCCCTCTTCCACTTTACAATACCTTCTTTCCATGATGGTTGTGAAAGAATTCACTGTCCATCTTGAGGGAGAGTTTTAGCATAATAACAAACCAGTATTTAACCAACTCAGTTACATATATTTCTAACTTCAGTGTATAAAAACCAACCGATTCTGAAAATATATCCATCTGTAGATATGAAACATATCAGTTTACAATTTCTATAGTGTCAGGATACTCCAACCCCTAAAAACAAAAATCATATACCCTAAAGAACAATTGCTATTACTATATTAATTAATACAATAAAGAATTTATATATATATATATAACCAATTATGGATTAATAATCTCTATTATTAGTGTTATGGTCTCGATTTATTTTAATATGCTAAAATGAATCTTATATAACTTGTGATCTTATTCATATCATAAAATAATAATTTTCAAAAACTAAAAATATAATTAATTATATCTATATCTATATCTATATCTATATCTATATCTATATCAATTCTAAATTTACGAATATTTCTGTAAAAATATAGAATTCCTAAAATACCCTTCTATCTAAAAGGCGCATTCCCCTTACGAAGAGATGTTCTCGGCATCAAATAAACAGAACGAGAAACTGTATAAACTATTAAACTGTGAAAGGGATTCTGAAATCTCATATATGAACTGTGAATACAAAAAATCAAGAGGTACAACAAGGGCACCCGAAACTTCTCCGATTTCCGAAAGGAATGCTCCAAGTTTTGGAGTTTTTTAGTTTTTGGTGGTCGAATATTTGAAGTTCTTAGTTTCATGTATGAAGGGTATTCGAAGTATTGATCACAAAATTGAAGAAGACTCTACAAGAATAATGCAAAGATATGAAACATACAGGGAGGCCCATCGACATGGAGACTCTAGGCATAAAAATATGCAAGTTCTCCTAAAAATGGTCTGATCGGGTTACTGGATTCAAAAAATCAAGAGGCACGGCAAGGGCCACCGAAATTTCTCCGATTTCCAGAAGGAATGCTCCAGGTTTCAGAGTGTTTTCAATTTTTGGTGGTTAAATATTTGAAGTTCTTAGTTTCATTTATGAAGGGTATTCGAAGTACTGATCACAAAATTGAAGAAGACTCTACAAGAATAATGCAAACATATGAAGAATACAGGGAGACCCATCGACATGGAGACTCTAGGCACAAAAATTTGCAAGTTCTCCTAAAATTGGTATGATCAGGTTACTAGATTAGCAATTGTTCTTTATTCATTCTTTGATCATACAATATTCAATCGAAGTTTTTGGTTAATTTACTTCTTTCTCATCAAACACTATTTCGAATATATGGTTCTATTTTTTTTAATGTTCCATTGTTGTTTTTGTGAATTCCAAAGTGGGTTATTCTTTTTATATGTGTGTTATATGTTGCTTTTAGCTTTTCTTCTTTCACTAACCATAAAAAATAGAAGAAAAAAGAGTTGTTTTTCACTGGGTTTTATCTTACTATTTATTAGTTTCTTATTGTTTTTCTTGGTTTCCTTTCCTTATTCTAGAGATGATATGGATGCATATAGTCAAACATGAAGTTGAGGTTAAGGTTGTTAACTCTTTGATACTGCCAAGGTTTATAACTCAAGAGTGGGATATGATTTTGATTTACCTGTTGTTTTAATCCATTTAATTGACTATACATGTTATTGAAAAATTCCCCATCTCTTGTTCTTGCAGATGTCATTTGGTGCCATTAGCTCTGAAACACTACTAAAAAATTAAGCTCTAAACATATTCTTGTATTTGCGAGTGAATGTATGTTTTTCTTTTGATTTTATGACAAATACAGCCTTGAGGTTCAGTAAAATACTCTTTATTTTTAATTTTCTTAACATGTCTTATATTTTCTTTCATTTTCAACTTTGTTCCCTGAGACTTTGCAAAAAATGGTATAGGAAAAGTTGGTCAAAGCCGCACGACGACCGACCCTCCTTCATACTTCTTAATAATAGGTGATTCTTTTATTCTTTTTTTGTTGTCCTTTTTCGGTTGTATATGGAGACTTTTGTGTATGTATATATTTCGCATGGGGTCCTGCTTTAGTATTTCAAGTGGCTTTTATTTATGGATTTTCTTGAAAATTTTCTCGAATACTACTATATTTTCGTGCAACTTATTTAATATATGCGATGAGTACTAAGTACTCAAACTTTAAAGGATTCTTATTTGATGGATTGTTTAATACTCAAGTATGTGTTTATTCTTTCCAGGGGATATTTTTCTATGAGGGTTTTGTAACATTAATGTAACATTACCAAGGGTTACAAATGTAACATTAATGTAACATGAGTTACAAACTCATGTTAATGTTATGTTACATTAATGCTTCATAAATGGTGCAAACATTATGGTGAGCATGGAATTACCATGCGTATGTTGTTACATATCAGATAAGATATTTTGATGGAAAATAACTATATAAGAAGACAAACACATGGGTCCTCTTGTCACTTGAAGATTGTACAAAATACACCATCTATTCATTTGAGGAGACAAGAGAAATCCAGTGAAAACAATTTGAAATTCGACCTTAGAAAAAACAATGGCTGAAGGTATGTGAATCTATTTTTCTTCCGCATACATGTTTTTTTTTGTGATGTAGAAACATGTTTAAATGGCTTTAAACTTACATTTGGTATCAGAGCAGAGTTTAACCTCTGTCTTGCTTTTTCGAATATATGATTTTTGTTTACTTGTTCATATGTTCAAATTTGATCGTAAAAAAATAAAATAAGAAAAGCTGATTTCATCTGGTTTGAAGATGGATTTTGTGGAATATATATTGTAGATTTTATGTGGTTTTGATAACCAAAAATGATATATAAATCAATTCTTTAATCCATGTTGATGAAGGTTTTGGGTAACATGGTTTAAGCTAGATTAAAAAATGTTTTAGGGTCCCTAAATCTCCAGTTTTCCTGGGTCTACAATTTATTTGGGCTGACCCAGTTTTTGTGAAGAAAAAAAATGGTTTGCTTCTGATCAGATTCGAACCTGGGTGGGAGAGGTATGATATACATACTGTAACCAGTCCAGCTGTTGTGTATCATTATGTGGCCTTCCACTTGTGGCAGGGCTCCGGCTTGGTGGATTCCTCTACTTGGATGTGTTTCTCTACTTAGCCCAAAGAACTCCTTAGGTTGGAGGAGGTTTCCGGCTAATGACTCCTTCAAACGCCCCTGGCGAAGGTTTTCTTTGCAGGGTTTTGGCTAATATCTCGTGTTGGACATTGGCAACTTTGATAGATAGTCCACAAATTGTTTCATGAAGTCTCGCAGCGACTCTTCTTCCTTATGTTTCACTTGAAAGAGATGATTAATGGTCTAGGGACACTTCTAGTTGATGGAGAACTGTTGCATAATGGCTTCAATGAACTTGTTCATCCTGGATATTGATCCTACCGAGAGCTGGTTGAACCAAGTCACTGCTCGCTTGGTCAAAGTGGTACAGAATACCTTGCAGTAGGAGGCGTTCATCATGTCATAGAGATCTACTTTTGCATAGAATTTGCCTAAGTACTCTTGAAGATTTTCAGTTCCATCATACTCTGGGAGATTAGAGGTCCTGATTCCCAAAGGTTGTCAAACGTTGGTTATCCAGTTATATTATATAACGTATCTCTGTTCAGTTTGGATAAAAATAAAAAGGGAGCACCAGTTTAGTTTCGAACCTGGGTGGACTGGGATTGACTTGTACATTATAACCAATTGTGCTGTGAATGTTATTCGTCAATGTCATTCATTTTATGATACATAAAACAACATCGGATCGGTTTGGGCATAGTATTAAATAATGTGAACTTCATCCAGAATTAGTTTGATACACAATTAATTTTATTTTGTGATATTTTGGAATATGATTAATGTTGATATATGCTTAATGTTTTAATGCATATAAATCATTTAAGTGGATGATATTTTGTATAATCACGCAATTTATGTTTTATTCATGAGAATTTAATTACAAATTTTTGCATATCATTTTGAATTGGATATTGCAGGAATTTGTAAAATATATTCTCATTAAGATAAATGTCTAAGTGGTTAATATATTTCTTATTGATTAAAGAGTAGCCACAGCATCTTTTATAAATAAATATTATATATTAAGTTGGTATTTATGATCACGTGTGGAATTAGACATAAATTGTGGAAATTATATGCAATATGATAAAATTTATCCCACAGGAAAATTTATTGTATTTATATAATTGACCAGGATAAAATATCAAATTAGATTTTCTAATTTACCCATAGTAATTAGAAAAGGGATATCATTTGATAGTTTTGTCATCAAGTTAAAATGAATCTAATTAAGTTAAAACTTTGGCCCACATGCAAGTTTTATGTCTCTAGATTCATGTTTCAACATGATTTGCATTGGTAAAACATATTATATGGTTTAAAATGGCTTCAAATATGATAATATGAGTATGTTTATGTTATATTCAGTTATTCAACCTGTTAATTTCTCTGATATGAAATTTGATGTTCCCGAGCTCAATGGAGACAATTATAAGATTTGGAAAGAGAGAACTCTTCTCCATATAGGGTAGATGGACATTGACTATGTTATCAGGAAAGATGAACCCCCTGCTACAACTGAAAATAGCATCTCAGATTAAGTTGATCTTTATGAAAGATGGGAGCGATCTAATCGTCTCTGTGTTATGTTCATAAAGACCAAAATATCTAATGGGATTAGGGGCTCAGTCGAGCAATATGACATTGTTTGTGCCTTGTTCAAGCCAATTGATGATCAGTTTGTGTCTTCTGACAAAGCATTGGCTAGTACCCTAATAATGCAGTTCTCATCCATAAAGCTTACCGGGATTAAAGGAGTGCGGGCATATCATGCGAATGAGGGACATAGTGGCTCAACTGAAAGCATTGGAAGTTGAGATGTCAGATTATTTCCTAGTTCACTTTATTTTGTGCACTCTCCCTCCACAGTATGGTTCTTTTAAGATTTCCTATAACACACATAAGGACAAATGATCAATAAATGAACTTATGACCATGTGTGTTCAGGAGGAGTGACGATTGGCTATGGAAGAGGGTGAGAAAGTGAATATGGAAATAACATCAGGAAAGAAAAAGCAAATCAGGCCAATGACAAGGGAAATGACAAGATTCCTCCCCAGAAGGACATCAGGAAAGAATGCAAGTGCTACTTTTGCAAAAAGAAAGGGCACATAAAGAAGAATTACCCTAAATTCTTGAAGTGGCTTGAAAAGAAAGGTACTCAACTTTCATTTGTTTGGTATGAATCCAATATGATTGATGTTAATCATAACACATGGTGGATTGATTCTGGTTCAACAATCCATGTTACCAATTCCTTGCAGGGATTGCAAAACCTGCGGAAACCATTGAGAAGTTAGCAAAGCATCTACTTCGGAAATAAGATGCCCTCACATGTGGAAGCAGAAGGAACGTGCAAACTAGTTTTACCAGTGGTTTATTTTGCTTTTAGAAAAGACTTTTTATATTCCTAGTTTTGCTAGGAATTTAATTTCTATTTCAAGACTGGTATCCTCAGATTATTCCTTTAAGTTTTCAGAGTCTTATTTTAGTTTATCTTATAGATCTCATATTATTGGATGCGGTATTATGTCTGATGATCTTTTTCATCTTAATTTGCAAAATGATGATAAATGTACTACTTTGCACATTCATGATACTGTTGGTATTAAGCGATGTGTTATGAATGAAAAATCCTCAATGTTGTGGCCACCGGAGATTGGGACACATCTCCATTGATAGAGTTAAACGATTGGTAAATGATGGGGTACTTAGTACTCTAGATTTTTCTTATTTTGTGACCTATATAGACTGCATTAAAGGTAAGCAGACTAATAAGTCAAATAAGGGTGCTAAGAGGAGTTCTGAAATATTAGAAATTATTCATACAGATATTTGTAGTCCAGATATAGATGCGTATCATGATAAGTACTTTATTGCCTACATAGATGATTACTCACGTTATATGTATCTCTACTTACTCAATAATAAGAATGAAATACTAGATGCTTTTAAGATCTTTAAAGCTAAGGTAGAGAAATAATGCGGAAAACAAATTAAGATCGTAAGATCAGATAGAGATGGTGAGTACTATGGTAGATATACAGAGAGTGGACAAGCATCCGGTCCATTTGCCAGATTTCTTCAAGAGAATGGGATTGTTTCCCAATATACCATGCCTGGTTCTCCAGACCAAAATGTATATCTGAAAGAAGAAATCGAACATTAATGGACATGGTACGAAGTATGCTTGCTAGCTCCAAACTTTCGAGGTTCTTATGGACTGAAGCTCTTAAAACGGCAGTGTACATATAAAATCGGGTTCCAACAAAGGCAGTCTCAAAGATACCATTTGAATTATTCAAGGGTTGGAAACCGAGTTTGCAACATGTACGCGTCTAGGGATGTCCGTCTGAAGTAAGAGTTTATAATCCTCAAGAAAGGAAGTTGGAACTGAGGACCATAAGTGGATATTTTGTCGGATATACCGAGAGGTCTAAGGGATACAAATTCTATTGTCCATCGCATAGCACTAGATTTGTGGAATCAAGAAATGCAAAATTTCTTGAAATGACATGATCAGTAGGAGTGATCAATTTCTAGATATTAGTTCCGAGAAAGATCATTTGTATACTTGTTATCCTACTTCAAGTAATGGAGTGATCGTTGTTGTTAATAATGCGCCTAAAGATCAAGCGCATGTTGAGCAATCGATCCTGAATATTCCACAAGATGTTGAACCAAATTTTGTAGATCCTGAAGTTCAAGAGATACCCGAACTTGTTGAACAACCAATTGAACAAAAAAATCTTGATATTCAGGAAAATATTGATGAAGGGTTAAGGAGATCTGCAAGAATGAGGAGGTCAGCAATTCTAAGTGACTATGTTGTATATCTACAAGAGTGTGACTACAATATTGGAGCCGAAAATGATCCTGGAACGTTTTCACATGCCATGAGTTCTAAGGAATCAAACTTATGGTAAAATTCCATGAAAGATGAGATGGATTTTATGGTATTTAACAAAGTCTGGGATCTCGTCAAGTTGCCTGATGGTGTGAAAACCATTGGTTGTAAGTGGGTCTTCAAAACTAAGAAAGACTCAAAGGGCAACATAGAGAGATATAAAGCAAAACTTGTTGCCAAGGGATTCACTCAAACAGAAGAAATTGATTATACAGAGACTTTCTCTCATGTATCTAAGAAGGATTCCCTTCGAATAATTATGGCATTAGTAGCCCATTTTGATTATGAATTGCATCAAATGGATGTGAAAACAACATTCTTCAATAGTGACCTGGGGAGGTTGTTTATATGAAACAACCTGAAGGTTTCTCCTCTAGTAAAGGTGAGCAATTAGTTTGCAAGCTTAATAAATCCATATATGGACTAAAACAAGCCTCCCATTATTGGTATTTTAAGTTCCATGAAATTATCACTTTATTTGGCTTTGAAGAGAACATGGATGAATGTATATATCAGAAGGTTGGTGGGAGCAAGATTTGTTTTCTAGTGCTATATGTGGATGACATTTTACTTGCTACTCATGATAAAGGTTTGCTATATGAGGTGAAAAAATTTCTCTCAAAGAACTTTGATATGAAAGATATGGGTGAGGCATCTTATGTCATTGGCATCAAGATCCATAGAGATAGATCTCGAGGCATTTTGGGTTTATCTCAGGAGACCTACATCAATAAAGTTCTAGAGAGATTCCATATGAAGGATTGTTCACCAAGTGTAGCACCTATTGTGAAGGGTGATAAATTCAATTTGGATCAATGTCCGAAAAATGAGCTTGAATGGGAACAAATGAAAACAATTCCATATGCTTCAGCTGTTGGAAGCATTATGTATGCCCAGGTCTGTACCAAACCGGACATTGCATTTGCTGTTGGAATATTAGGAAGATATCAGAGTAACCCAGTGTCTTGACCACCGAGAGCTACAAAGAAGGTGTTGAGATACCTTCAAGGGACAAAAGATTAAACGCTCATATATAGACGAACTGATAATTTGGAAGTGATTGGCTACTCTGATGCAGACTTTGCTGGTTGTGTTGATTCATGATAATCAACATCTAGATATGTTTTCATGCTTGCCGGTGGAGCTATATCATGGAGAAGTGCAAAGCAAACTTTGACTGCTACTTCTACCATGGAAGCAGAGTTTGTATCGTGTTTTGAAGCTACTAGTCATGGTGTATGGCTGAAGAGTTTCATAACTGGGCTTAGAGTTGTGGATTCTATTTATAGGCCGTTAAGATTGTACCGTGATAATTCAGCTGTGGTATTTATGGCTAAAAACAATAAAAGTGGTAGTCGAAGTAAACACATCGACATCAAGTACTTAGCCGTTAGAGAACGTGTTAAAGAGAATAAAGTGGTCATTGAGCACGTTAGCACTGAATTGATGGTTGCTGATCCTTTAACCAAAGGCATGCCACCAAAGAATTTTAAGGATCATGTAGTACGAAAGGGAATTAGTTCTGTAATGTAATTTATTGGAACTCTTATTCAGCTGATATTTTTCATTTTGTGTGCACATTTGTGTTGAGAAATATCATTAATGTTTGGACCTAAAATAAACATAGGGTTTATTCATTAAGTTTTGTAACCACATAAAGAATTTGAGAAATGTAATACACTGTAATACATAGTTGATATTACTCGCATATAGAGGACATATCTCTATGATTCATGTATTTTGTTTCTTAATTATGATTGCACCAAGTGGGAGAATGTAACATTAATGTAACATTACCAAAGGTTACAAAGGTAACTTAATATAACATGAGTTACAAACTCATGTTAATGTTATGTTACATTAATGCTTCATAAATGGTGCAAACATTTATGGTGAGCATGGAATTACCATGCGTATGTTGTTACATGTCAGATAAGTTATTTTGATGGAAAATAACTATATAAGAAGACAAACACATGGGTCCTCTTATTACTTGAAGATTGTACAAAATGCACCATCTATTCATTTAAGGAGACAAGAGAAATCCAGTGGAAACAATTTGAAATTCGACCTTAGAAAAAGCAATGGCTGGAGGTATGTGAATCTATTTTGCTTCCGCATACATATTTCTTTTTGTGATGTAGAAACATGATTAAATGGTTTTAAACTTACAGGTTTTTGGTTAAGATGTGGGAAATAGGGGAAAGAAGTTTTTATTACTTAGTGGTACAACCTGGCAAAAGAAAATGTAGGAAAAGTAGTATATACATCCTAATGGGCATGCTCTGTTTCACCAAGCAATGTTAATTTTTATATCCAGTACAAAAGGTTATTACTAAGAATTCACTGAATCCTTAGATATCTAGAACAAACCAAATTTTATAGTCGACAGAAGTTGGCTTTATGTAAATATCTAATGTTGATATATTATGTATTAATGAATGGAACTTTGATTATAAATGTGATCTAGCTTGAGGTGTTCATGAGGTCTATCTTATACTCTAGGTGCTTCATAAACCCATTCTTGAATGGGAACTTCTGTACAATAGTTTTTTTTTTTTTAACACTGGACAATAGAATTTTGGGAGAAAGGAAATATATTTGAAATAAATAAAAATAACTAGAAAGAGCTCTCATACATTTGTTCTGAATCTCTCTTTCCACTATTTTTAGCTTACAATTTCCAACCAAAGTCTCAAACACAAGTCTTCATCAATGAATTCAGATTCTCTCATATATAATGAAAATGGTAGTGTGATCCAAAATGAAGTCATTCTTCGATATGTCAAAAATATGAAAAAAAATCTCAAACTCAAGGGAGAAAAGGATAGCGACAGTCACCAATATCAAACATCAGTCACCATTCTCAAACAAGAGAATTATTTGTGATACTTGAATTCCATGGTACAAAATGTTTTGTTTTATGCTCCGTTGGATATATTTCTATGACAATTTTATTAAAGTTATTGGCATATGTTTTTGTATCCAAAATGTCTTAACTATGTTTCACCTATTAAATTATATTTCATACATACAATATGTAATGTTTGTACTTGCAAATTTATTTTTGTATCAAAATGCATTGTATGATATGAACCATGTTTATAATAAATCTAAACTAAATTTTTTTATTTTTTATTAAAATTACATTGATCACGTGCAATGTACGTGCATTTTACGAATATTCTAAAACTTATTTTTATGAATGGACATTACCACTATTATATTTGGCTATTTATAGTAGTCACCTTCTAAAATGGACGATGAAAATTGAAAACATATAACTGTCGATAATGGAAATTGAAAATACCTAGAAAAATATCATATAGTTTTCCAAAAGTGGACAATAAAAATTGAAAACATCTAGAAAAATCTCATCTAGTTTGTAATATTTACCAGATATGCATTGAAGAAGATACTCGTAAGAAACCTCAAAAATATCTCATATAAATCCAGAAAAAAATTCCATATTCTATTTTTTTTTTAAATCTCACGTATTTTCTAAGAAACTTTTAAACTGCATCATATTCTAAATATTTTATTATGTATGTTTTTTTTTCCTTAAGTTGCAATAATTCTAAAATGTAAATATGAAATACGAGAAGATTTTGTGGTTGTTTATATAATGATTAATTATTTTAATTTGTTAAATGTATTAAATTAAATCTACACAACAATAATGAACTTCAGTGGATTGAATTGTTGTTTACAAATTGATGAAACACACTGAATTATCAATTAATTAAATTTATGTTTGTTGAATTATAATCGATTCACTTTTTATTTTGAAACATAAATGCAGTAATTAATTAAAGGTGTTGTGAAACAGAAATGCAGTAATTAATTAAATGTGTTGTAAATCGTCCAACGACGATTGATAAATAGAGTCGGGAATATAAAAAAAGAATTAAAAAATTGTGAGGAAGAAGAACAAAATTCCTGTCTGTCACTTCAACAGGAACGAAGTTATTGACCAGGATTGCTATATAATGAACTAATGAAGCAATATGCGTTTGATCTTGTCACATATTGTACCTACGCATAAGATGAGATATAGCTCAATATCTCACATGTCAAACACAAAGGTATAAGCAGTCACTGCTCGTCAGTAATCATACTGCATTCGAGGAATAATCAAAAAGATATTAAGACTTAGAGAGTCTTGACAACATAACATAGATACACATCAGTCAAAGAGAAATGTCTAAATGACAACATCCGTAAATAAAAACTACATTGACATCGTACCTTGAAGCAACTCTTAGTAATATTTCCCACATTTAGGAAAAAGCTTTCAACAACGCTACTAGAGTTCGATTATAACAAGCACGGTAAGTTGGGTTTCATGTTTTTGACATTCATTTTTTGAGGAACATCTTCCTGAACTCATCATTGGATTTTGCATTTCCATCCTCATCCTCTTCCTTAGCTCCTCCATCAGATTGTGGTTTACTTCGGGTGCTCCAGCCGAGGGGTTTCACGTTTCTCGGCACTGCAAAAGTGTTCCTCCCCTTCAGTTGGACATCTTCGTCACGCCTAGAACTGGAAGATTGTGGCTGAGATTCCCTTCTGTCTTTGGAAGCCTCTTGTGAATCCATTTTCCCTGCATTGTTGATTTGTTTAGCCACATTACCTGTCATTGGAGATGGCAAACAATCAGTAGAACAAAAATTGTTAATTGACTGGTGGTAGCAAATTTTGGCAGCCTGGGATAGCAGGAAATTATACATTGACATAAATAACCGAGCATTAAATATAAACAGCATGAATTCAAGCAAATGAATGCTTCAGTAGCTATAGGACCCTTGAATTTTAGTCACATATTAGCAGCTTATGACTATCTACATGTGGCCTTTACACAGTGGATGGATGTCTTCTACTTTGAATCTGCAATCATTGAATCGATTGCAAAGCAGTTTCCTTGCACTTTTTCATGGATAATTTCACATACAGATAATATATAGGGTTAGTTACAAAAACATGTCGTCCAGATTCAGTCTAACTACAAATACCCCTTTGAAATTTTGTATCTATTTTACAAATTACACCCTCAAGAGGAGGTATTTGTTAAGTAAATACAAACCTCAAGGGGGTGCTTGTAATAGCTTAAGGGGATGTTTGTAATTTTAAAAGATAACAGGATCTTTTTGTAAACTTAGGCAGCATTCAGAATACACAGATAAAAACATGCTAATGTCTCAACTTACCATGCTCCGATCTAATGCTACGTCCAGCAACTCTTTTCTTGCTGCCTTGCTGGGGATCTGACTTTAAAATGCTTAATCTCTTGCCCAACAAAATCTGTTTGTTCTTCTCCAAAGCCGCTGTAAGATGTGCATCATCCACGAAATCCACATATGCTAGTCCCTTCACAAAAAGTTCAGGTATAAATACCAAGGACCAATACACTTTTTAAAACTCATCTGTGCATATGCAAACACTAGTCAAGCACAAAGAAACATAATTCTCAATAGGCCACTCAACTTATAGACCACTGAAACATAATTCACAACCAAAAAAAAAAGGTGTCTCGTCATCCGCAACTGATGTAGTTGCTCACAGTGACAAAAGGGTCTGGAGACACGAACTAAAAACAGTGAAAAACATACACGAGCATAACACAGATGCCAAGACCAAGATCAATGAACGGTGAGAATATGTACTTCAGTATGATTCAGATCTATGATGAAGGGTGGTGAATTCTAATAACATGGCAGTGACATAAACCACTAACGGTAATTAGAGATGAAGGTGAACATGAGATACAAACACGGCTGGCAATGACTGCATGTTGATTGTGGTGGTGGCTGAAACTTGCAGTGGTGGAGACAGTGGAGGAAGGGCATGCTCATACTGAGGATGAACTTTCGCATCCCTGCGGCATTCTAGAGGTTTTGCTGTCACCATGACTGAGACTTTGAGGAATTACAATTGCATTTTTTTTTTTTTTTTTGGTTTTCTCTCCTCTTTCAGTTCTTACATTTGAAAAAAAAAAAAAAAAAAGGGATAAACTAGGCACCAGATATCATATTGAAAGTGACGCAAGTTTGGGAAGATATAGAACTTGTCACTCGTTACTCAACACAATAGACCAGACAATTACCAAACTCTAACTAAAACAAATGTTCTGTTTTTCCCCTCAACTTAAAACCAGTCACATCTGAGTTGCTAGTTGGCTTTCTCTGCTATGAAACATCTTCCGAACAGTCATAATCACTCCAAATACAACATAATTAAGATTGGTGCCTACCAAACAAAGGTAGCTAAATGGCTTAGCTGTCCAGTACAAAAGAACGCATAAACTTCAAAATGTAGGTGCATTATAAGGATAATTATATGCCATTTTTAACCCAGTTACCTTTTGTCAATTACTACCAAAAGTGAGTAAAATTCTCTGGAACTTACTCTTGATTTTTTGGTGAACTTGTCCTTTAATATCCGAACAGCAACAACTCCACCAACATCAGCGAAGAAATTATGAAGATCATCATCCCTTGCCTGCAGAAATTAAAATTTCATACAGAGTAAGAAGGAATAGTTTAATTAATAACGTGGTGACGAACAATTACAGAAGAAAGTGATAGCAACAGGAGTCATGCCTGGAGGCTTAGATTAGAAATAAAGGCTGTGCATCGATCATCAAATGACACAGGTTTTTTAGAGGATTTATGCTTTGTTTCTTGGCTGCTAGCACTCTCTGCTTTCTTTCCATTTAATTCAGCAGTTTCACTTGCTTCAGCTGAATGCGTTGCCTGACTTTTATCGTTCTCATTTGTTTTCTTCAAGTTTTGAGCCATATTTTTGCGACGCTTAGCTGGAGACTGTTCATCTACTGAACTTGAACTTGGCTTTCTCTTTTCACGTGCATGTTTTGTGGAAGAAGTTTCTTTCTCATTTATAGCTGGACCAACATTTTTGCTCTCCTGCTGCAACCTGAACAGCTGCAGCTCTTGAAGACGAGGAGCCACCTACCATGACATGAACATGGGATTTAGAGCAGACAAATAGAAATAATAAATCATATTCAATAACTCCCCAAACAAGGAGAAGAGTCATATGTCCACATTGCAGTTTTTTTTTTTCTCTTTTTATGATAACTTTCTGATATACTCGGAATATCAACCTAGGCTGAAAAGCAGCCCACCATAGTTGCATTATGGGATTGCTTCAGCACTTTAGGATATAACCAGTGCAAATACATTCACAAGATATATAATGTTAGGGGTGGCAATTTGAGGCACGGGACAATTGATCGACACGAACATGCACAAAATTAAAAGGTTTTGGGTGGGGCTTATCGGGTTCGGGCTGTTATCGTGCTGGCACGATAAGGCACGATAAAATTCGGGTTGATATTGGGCTGGCACGATAAGGCACGGTAAGGCACGATAATTTTTTAACTATTGGTAATTGATTATGTATATGGGTAATTTACTAGTAATTGACTATTTTTATTGATAATTTATTAGAATATATGTTTGAAATGTCAAAATTCAAATATAAAGAACATAAAAAAATCATAAGTTTTATTTATTAATGGACTTAACGGGCCAAACGGGCTTAATTAAATAAACTTGACAATTTTGCTTATCGTGTCGTGCCGTGTTTTTACCGTGTCTTGTTTGGGCTCAAATTTCAGGCCCGTTAATCTTATCGTGTCATGTTCGTGTTTGGGCTTATCGTGTTTGTTCATGAACCTTGAGAGTAACTCAAAAGAACAGTAGTAGTAGTAGTAGTAGTAGTAGTAACCAAACTACATGTAGCTAGATGCACTGGTGCAAGAGGAAACATAAGCCGATTCAAGAATAAATTATACGCAAAAGAACTCTTGCACCAGTATAGCACATTGCGAAATAAGGAATGCACAATTTCTTACAGTATCAAATAAGACTTTAAGAAGTAAAGAAGCTTTATTGAAATAATTGGCCCCAAATTTGAAAGGAAAATAATAAACAGTGTGGAAATTAAAGATGAGGTAAAGCATAAATGCGTACCTTCTGAACAGCAATATCAAAGTGTTCCAGTGAACCATATTCTCTCTCAAACCGCACCCACGAATGGCAGATGTCCTGAATGATTCTGTTTTTTAGGAAAGGAAGATATCATCTAATCCAAGGTATGACATTACTGATTAAACAACATCAAGAGGATTTTGGAAAACCAAGACAAAGTAAGATTTACTCAAGTCTCTGATTAGGCATTCATCAAAACCAAAAACAGCTGAAAGCTAATGACTTTCTTGGCCTTGATCTCTCAATTCTTTTCTCTTCATCTCTTAGGAAATGCCAAGATTTCTTTTTTTGTTTGTCCAAATACAGTCATATTTTGATGTTCTTGAGGTATTGTTAAGAGGATTAGTAATCAACTGCAAAAAAAAGTAGTTGGGATATAGAAAGAATATACACAAACCAACAGGCATGCATCTCTGTTAAGACGCAAATCGATATCTTATACTTGCGAAGTCTTTAATCCAGAAATAGACTAATTAAATTGTGCTACCAAACCATTAAGAAGGGATTATTTCTAACATTGTGAAGAACTCCATCCAAAATATCTCGTGGCAGGGACAATGTACCATCTACATCCTCATTGGACATCTTTGATTTAAATCAGGTAATTCAAAAGTAAAACCAACTCTTCACGATAAATCAAAGAATGCCGATTCTCAGTCTTTAACTTACACTCTCATCTATAAAAGATATTAAAATAAATAAAAAAATCATTATGTCTCAAACCTACTATACCTACACATTACCATCTCAAACCATTGTGCAAACTCATAACCAAGCCATTTCCCATCTATACCACATTAAATCATCTAATTAACAGCTCAAGTTCTACTCACACTTTGGAGAGTGTTTTTCCCATTTATGTACACTTTTGTTCTGCACTGAATCACTGATGCTAGGTATTAACTATTAACAACCATAAAATTTATAAAAAGGATCCTCAGGATATTTCTCATTTTCCATATCAAGCAACTCCAGATCACGTACATACTGAGTGCAAAAAGCACACTGAGACCACAAGTCATCTTTAAGGTTTAAGAAAGCAGTACCAAATAAACGCAAATGTTTCATCAAGTCAAGTGCATGTGATATTTATTACAGAAACAAGAACTCCACCTACATGCATAAGCAAAATAAAAAGTGGAAATAGTTGGGACTAAAATTAGACCCTCCTGGTAGAGAAAATGCAGGAAGGACCATTGCCGAACATTCTAAGATGGGACTAAAATTCATTGAAAAATTTTAACCTTAGCCACAATCTCCGAGGAGGCGCTTAATAAACTCACCTAAGACTCTTTATAATGGATAGGATGCACCGCCCCATGTTAACAAAATAGAAAGACATTAAAACTGAACTGGTTCTGTTGCATCAAATGCTTAGTTCACTTCCCAGAACCACTTCTTCAGAAAAATGGAAGGCAACAAATACCTAACACCTAGTTGGACATCACATGAATCTTCTTTCAGCGGGGACAGTTTGCCCCTTTCATCCAAGTCTTAAAAAAGTCTCTGTTGATATGATTCATAAAAGTGCTTTGCACATAAAGTGCACTTTCTACATCTGTTACAATTCCAGCATCCAGTTTTTCTTACTGCAAAACGAGTTTTACCCTTATTCATGAACATATAGCTTATCTCCAGCACATAACAAGCACTAGTAAAACTGACTCTGAATATACATTTCTTATACAATTATACTTCTTCCTCTTGTCCTTAGGAAATCCCAGAAACAAGTTCAAAGATGGTTAGCAAGAGTGATATATTCTCTGGAGAAGTCGCAATTACTCATTTTCAAGATCCACAATGCACACCTTCCCAAAAGTGATACAACAAACCTCGTGACTCAAAAAAGGAGGAAAAATAAAATAAAACAAACTCATCGTGAGTTTTCACTTCAAGCTCTGGTGCAAGTTTAAGAAGAACCAATCATTCAACCCATGATTCTAACCCACCCCCAATAGAAGAGTAATCTCCTGAACGGTAAGACGAGGAAAAAGAAAGAATCAGAAATGTAATCCATTGCAAGCTTTTATTGAAAGACTCTTTTGAATGGTCTCAATGGTTCTGAAAATGGTCCGAGAGGAACTTCACTTCACAACAAACAAGAGTAGTACTAAATGAAAATTACCTCTGAGCCTGTCCCAGGGAATCTTTTACTGTAGCATCTCTTATAGAGGGATCTGGCTTCATTTATCTGGCCCATCTCGATCTCCCATGCTATATAACCTTGCCAAGCTTCCAGCATAGACCCACTGGAAAAAGACAGAACAAAAATTCTATAATTCTATGCTCCAAGAATCAATATATCACTGAAACCAACCAAAGGGGAGAAGAAAAGAGGGGTCACCTAAGTTTAAGCAAGCTCTCCCAGACACCACGAGCTGCAATCAAATCTTTTCCCAATTTTAACTCTAAACGAGCCCAATAACTGTGCATGCGAAGTAAACTGTCTGTGTTGTTGAGGTGTGGGGACAAGTAATCTGATGCACGCTGAAACCAATAACAAAATTAAGCCTGTGTATTACAAATGAGACCATCCTACCACAATAGCATTTAACTCAGGAACATAGCATATTCATAGAATCATACATCTTATCATACTCCGTTTAACCAGTAACAACGCAAAAAACATAATGGCTAATGTCCACAGTCAACAGAAAATAGCTGCAAATATTATGTAGTACACTCCTTGAGACCTTGATAGAGAAGCACGGCACAAAATTAAATATCAAGAACTTAAGTTTTCTGACGGACTGTCCTGCTTCAGTGTGTAGAGATCCCACACATCAAGATATGAAGAAAAATGATCCATGAGGCAAAGGAGGTTACTTCATGGCTATGCTGCCTATGCATCGGTTGTGGATGCTGAAGATTTTGACGCAATCAATGAGATAGCATAGACTCTGAGCAACGACTCGTTTTCTTTGAATATGGGCTTCAAGTCCGATAAGTAAAATTAAGTGATAAAAATAGCCAATTGCACATAGGCTCCACATTTAATTAGATGTACAAAGTTCGTTAGATTTTTCACCAAGTTGTAATGATGATTTCACAATGGAAAGGTTATATGGAGGTACTTAAATAGTTACCAAGACGAGGTATAGGCTGCCATTCAGAAGACAATTTCATCAGACTTGGGTTACATTCGAGTGTAATTTATAATAGCGTAAAAGTCAACAAAAAATAGCAAAATAAAATAATTTCATTCCCATGAAATCATATAGATTCTAAAAAGAATTTGCAAGTGAAGCAAAGTAATGATAATTAAACAAAGTCACTTGATACTTGTCACAACATAAAACACAAATAATTTAGTGAATTCCCTGTAATGACATAATGTACTAACCAGGGTTATTGTTGCAAAACCCTCATTGCTTACCGCAAGGGAATCAATAAATATAAATTGAAGCGTCCATTTTGAATGGTCAACCCATCAGTCTAGAGGGCTTGGGTCACAATGCAGTATGGTTCACAAAGGCATATGCCTCCATTTATTAACCTAAGACTTGGGGGCTCTTTTTGGTTGCATCACCCAATGGAAGCCTTGGGCTTGTATGGTTCCATTTCATTGGTTTTACCACGTTTAATATTTCAAATACATAGAGCATGTTTGTTTTACTCAATTTCATTGGAAATATATCATTTTTATCTTCTCATTTTTCACCACAAATACTTCCAACCGTATGTTTTTGGTTTTCAATCCTGTATTCTTACTTTTCAACCATACATTACACCCTTGAACCCAGCACTACTAATACCTACACAACATATCATTATTTCCAAACACTGGTGCAAGGAACCACCACATGCAAATCATCCTAACAAAATTTTCATAACCAAACAAAAATTTCAAGTAAACACCATCACTACCAATTTCATCCAATTATATACTATTATTTATCAAAAAACATCAACTCAATGCATCTCACCACTTACATATCATTCATATAATATATCGTTTTATCACGTTATTCCATAAAATTAAATTAAAAAAACTACTAACCAAACATGTTCTCCTTCTACAGCTTGTAAAATGTTCACCAAAATTTCAATAACCAAACATATTTTCATTTTCATACAAATTCCAATAAAAAGTTGAAAACTCATCCTAATGGGATGGAAAATGAGATTCTTCCTTGGGATGTAACCCTTGTTGAAAAGTTTTGAAGATTTCAATAGCCCTTAAAGATATGGAAAACTAACTAACTAGTATCTTGCAAAAGCAACAAGCCAACTACTATAGAAAAGGAGGATGGTTATTCATCCAATTTAAGGTTCTGAGAAACCTAGGGGTTGTATGGTTTTCATTCCAATGAGAAAAGTCAATTTCCATCTCATTGAGATAAAATCTCAACTTTTTATTGAAAATTGTTTAAAAGTGAAAATATGATTGGTTATAAAAAATTTGATGTAGAATTTAGAGAGTGAAAGTTTGGAAATATGTTTGGTTTAGAATGTTATTTTGAATTTTGTTATTGGAAAATGTGATAAGATGATGTTTTATATATAAAATATTTAAGTGTTAGAACCCACTTGAGTGATGTTGTTGGAAAAATAATGATATATAATTGGATGAAATTGATAGTAATGGGACCCACGTTGAAAATTTAATTCGAAAATAATAATTTATGTGGATGTGAGTGATAGCAGTGGGTCCCACTTATGTAATATATGATTAAAATTGAATATGTAGTGGTAGTAGTGGGTACCATTGATATAATATTGGTTGAAATTTGAGAATATAGGTGTGGGAATTTAGAATATAGGGTTGAGATTGTAAATTGAGAAATTGGAAATGGAATATTTCTAATGAGATTGCGTAAAACAAACATGATTTACATATCTCAAGCAGTAAAAGGTTGGAAAATCTCCAATGGGATGGAAACCGTACAAGCCCCTAACTTTCAGACTGTCAGCTAAAGCCCCATAAAAAGGCCACGAAACAGAGAACAATGATGTATGATGAAATAATTGTTAACACCACATACGCCCAAAAATCAGGGATGTAAATACTGTAGTATATTAAGAATTGCTACGTTAAAACATAGGATAAGTGTAGGTATTAACACTCAAAAGTTTCATATTCTACAGTGTAAAACCTGAAATATATCCCTTATAACTGCATAATCCACGCCATCCTTAACTTCCGTAGATGCAGATATTCTCCGCCTTAGCCCATCTACTCTCGTGAGAAAAATATTTAGGTACTGAAACAGAAAATGCAGGTCAAGTCAGATATTTATGTGGAAAACAACTATCATATTCATTTCAAAAGACAGAAATACCTCAAGAAACAAATTTTAAAATTCATTGAGAAAATAAAAATTATCCATCGATATGCATGTTCCGCATTTAAAATGACAAGCATAACAGGTTAACTACAAGAGCACATTTTTTGCTCCTTTCCTTTCTCAAAATCTCAGAAGCAATTCACAAGAGCCACCTATAATACACAAGCAAAATGCATATAAATCTATCAAGCTTTTGGTTTCAGCTTATCTCTTGGATTTCAATGCGACACATCCGTAAGTAACATCCGATCCTCAATTTCTATTAGCCACAGACATGACATGACTATCTAAGGTGTACCCAAGAGGTTATCCCCTACAAGCAATCTGAACAAACTAGTTCAAATATATCTATGTCATCATTGATATCTTATGAGACCATTCCCATAATTCTGGTTGGATGAAAGGAAGAGTCAACCTATAAGGACAACTGCATTGAGTCCACGGTTACTCTGTCACCCCCAATTTTGAAAATCCATTAAACCTTTCCAACCCTTTCTTCTTGTCCATCTATATAATCTTCTTGAATAATGCTCACACCAATAAAATCACAGAACAAGTAATTCAAAGATTTTCAACAATAAGTTACACATAGCGATCATATCGAGTAACTTAAAACGGAAGTCATTTGAGAACAATTAATCATATGCCTACAAAAACTTGTACCTCATCAAAGCTTGAAAAAGTGCACAGCAGTGATTTCTCAAAAACCTGAAATAATGAGAAATGAGAGTAATAAATAAGAAAAGCAAGAAAAGAGGCACCACTTAAGCAAAATGGCATAAACGAATTAAGAATCATTATATGTAGCAAGCAAATGTCTTGCCTACCATGTTTGGAACACAAGCAACAGTATATAGTCAGTTCGGTAAATAATATGAGTGTGAAAAGTTCATTTAGTCAAATAGCAAAAAGGAAGAAAATATGTGAATCCTAATATGCCCCTATAAAATTAATCCTTCTTGCAATTGTTAAAAGGAAAATGACAAGGAGCACATGTAACAACCATGTGCTGTAGGCTCTTAGAAATTGCTAACAAATTTGAGTTACAGTTAGTACCATAGAAAAGAAAGATTTAAAACAGCAATGACATACCTCCAGCACAATATGCATTAATTATCAACATAGCATTTTGGACTTTGTACTTCAACTTTTTTATTTTATAAAATACTGTTACTAATAACATAGAGGTTGGCCAATCTTCCGAGCTTGTATCACAAAATTCTGTTACAAAGTTTGCTTTGTTCAGCAAGAGCATCTTAGAACCTATACAGAAATATAATATTTTGGAATATTGGCATATCTAATCATTGTAACTACAGACGAGAATACTTAGTTGTTATCTAAAATGGCAAGCCCAATTTGTACTAAGTTTGCATATCTGGGCTATGAATATATAGGCCTCCCACTGATTTGTGCCACTCAATTTTACCATCCACGTATCAGGTGAAGGCCCATTTATTGGAATTCTTCAACTATATTCAGTAAAACAAGTTTATTTTATAATTTAAATAAACATGTCAACCTAGTTTCACATCCCACTTTTTTTCTTCAATCCCCGGACTCCCTTACGCATCTACCAATTACTTTCTCAATTCTCCTCTCAGTAGCCGTCTTTCTTCTCTTTCCAACTTCTAAATAAAGTCATCCATTCATTCTATAATCTTCAAAACCTTCACACAATTTGCAACTCCTGGAAAACTCACCCCTGCCGCGCAGCTACGACTTCACCAACAGAGTTTTGAGGATTACACTTAAGGAATCTTAATGTGCCATGGGAGACACACCCGACCTCATTTTGTGGATCTGCGCTCAGTTAACTGGAGAGCGGCCAGTGCCGGCGAATTATGTGACTTAGGTCATAACAAGTATACATGTGTATGACGATATATTCCAATTTCCAAAGTGATGAGACTCTATAGCCGCAGACATGCTAGTGGTTAACAGCAACAATAGCTTCTTCAGGTAAGAGATAATACCAGAAAAGATGACAATTAAGAGTAAACATTTTTTCTTGCAATTTTTTATGTGTGGAGATAAAACAATCCAATACTCCAGTGACAGTAACACAGGTATATTACTATATCGGAAATGCGATGATCAACATTGTACATGAAAGATGAGTTTTAGACAACCAAACAAAACCCTCATTCTGTTAAGCGTATTAAAGTTCTACAATAGAAACATACAGTTGATAACTCTTCCTCAGAACCATGACTGCGTTCCAGCGAAAGTAAGTAACGAACCCACAATTCTCCTACCCAGGGACAGTTCCTTGTGGCCCTGTAATAAGCGTCCCTCACAATCCTGGCAGTCTGCAAAGCATCAGCTTTAAAGGTGATTAATGTAACCTAAACACAAATAAACAAGATGACAAGAAGAAAAAGTACAAAAACCTTGAATGTTTTATCCAGGTACTGGGTATAGTCGATCCATAGATCACTTGAAACAGGAAAATCAGCTATAGCACGTTCATACAAGATCTGTATACGGGCTGGATCTCCAGATGAATGCTCAAATTTCAAGTAGGTCTGCAGGAGCATTAAAACCGATAATACCTTTTACAAAATATTCGGCAAATAGTGAAAAAATATTAGAAGCAAAAGCTATTGTATTTTAAAAATTAAACTCATTACAGATATAAATCAAGTATTTGTATCATTTCCTATTGGTAATAATAATGTGAATTGGCCATTATATGAACTAGTACATCTTCAAATCTCTCAGCAACCTGGACTAGAAAAAGTTCAATTAAGTGAAAGCTAAAACTTGTCGTTCCAAAATAAAAATAGAACAAAAAGATGTTCTGAATAACACATAAATATGAAACAATAATTAAATTACTCAATCCACTATGGCAAAAACCCAAAAAATAACAAAGAAAAAGAAATGGTACGCCCACGATTTCCGCATTTAAAATATTTTCTCACTTAGAATAGGCACAATTGCCATGATTAAGATATACATAAGCATTAAGCTACTGTCTCAAAGAAAATGGATAAAATTTTGTTTAAACTTCATACATCAAATTGATCTATCCTTTCCTCTCTTGTTTTATTTGATAAGAGACTAAATGATTTGCTTACAGCCAAATGTCTGTTACCTTAAAAAAGGCTGTGAAATGCATTGTAGAGAATAGCAACATTAGAGTAACAGAATCAGTTTCTACAAAAAAAAAGGCAATGTAGGACCACCAATAAACTAGTAACCAGGGGATTACAAGCACAGACTGCAACAGCAGAATCACGTGGTTTAAAGAAGTCAGTGATCAAGCTAAGACAGCACATATATGAAATCAAACTATGAATCCTTACCAGATTGAAATATGATACTTACACATGTTAGAGGAAAATGATGCACATATTAAAAAAAAAGAAAAATCCATGTAAATATACCAGTCAGTAGAAGAGAACTCCAGCTAGGTCCGCACATATATTAAATCGAACAATTGAATCATTTTCCAGATCGAGATATGACTAATTACCACTAAATGCTGCACAAATTAAAAATATACAATCCACCTAACTGTATCAGTCAGTAGAAGAAAACTGCTCCAAAAACTTTCATATCTGTCTTTTTTTAATTTTCAGTTCATACAACTAGGCTGTCTTAGCAAAATATTTCTCCAATGGCAGTTCCATCTTAACCTGCTCCTTAATCAAAATTTAGACCTCTCATGTTTTTTCACGAACACTCCCAATCTGTTTAAACACCTGATGAAGCTTACTTCTTGTTTTTGCGTGAGTTTATTTTTGTGTAATTTCTGGCCAGACAGAATGGTGAATGTCATAAAGAAAGTACCATGAATTCTTGAAGTTTTTCCGAGTCAATATCCTTCTGGGAAATTTTTTCTTCAAGATGAGCACGAGCATTCAGCATCTCCAATGCCTTTTGATATACAGAAACAACATGAGAAGAAAGACCATCCAACTCTCCACTGTTAACATCAATGGAACTCCCATGATCAGCTTCCCAGGCCTTGTAAGCAAGAAGAGTTGATTTTAGGTCAGCAAGGGGAACAGACAACTGACGATGAAATAAATTACGTATGCGCTGGATCTGCTTTTCTTTTGCCTGCAAAAGAAGAGATGAACCTCAATTATGAAAAACTCTAAGGGAGCATAGTAATTGATGAGAAGAAGATATTTTCACTGATTAATTTTAAGGAAAACAAGTTGAAACAGTTCACAAAAATACAATCACAAACACAAAGAGTTCAGTATTTTAAGACACTTTTGATCAATAGAAATACGAGTTTCAAGCCAACGTCTAATTAACATCTTATCTTAGATTTGAATTGATGTCTAATGAAGCTTGTCCGACAATTAAGAAGAGCATACTAATCCTGGTAATTATTACAGTGACCTTCCTCTGCCCTAGCATTCATCAAGAGTCTGTTAAAAGGGAAAAAGAAAAAAGTTGGGGTGGGGAACTCAACAGCAACATAGAGAAATACTTTCCCTCCTAAATTAATGTATCCTCACCAGCATCAACCTTTAACGACAGGGGAATGCAGTCATGCACACAAAAATGTGCCTAAGAACGGAGAGTTGCAGATGAATGCACCACTATAGACCAAAGCCCCTCAGCCAATCATATTGAAGAATTGTCACTGCCCATCCGTTTGGTTTAATCTCCATATATCATATTCCCACACCATACATAATTTAGGGAGAACATTTGGATTTGATATTATTTTATTTAAAAGAATTAATTTAAGTAGAGTTTGATTAAAATCATTAGGATTAGATCAAGCTTGTTTTGGACTCAACTGATTATACCTATGACGGTGTGGCAAATATGCAAGTCCTGGGGTCATGCTAGACCTGTTTTACCAAATGGTAGCATCTAAATTTTGATTATATCAGTCAAGAAGAGATAACATGAATCCATATTCTTGGGGCAATATCACCATGGGCGTAGCCAAGATTTCCGGTCAATGCGGTCAAAAATCTTTTTGTTTCAACGGGGCGGTTGTTTGGCCGAAACTTCAACAATTTTATATGGACTAGACATAAGACTGAATTTTCAGTGCGGTCCAGTCCAAATTTAATAGGGTCATTTCGAGATTCAGTGCGGTCCGTCGACCGCACTGGTCCTAAAGTGGCTACGCCACTGAATATCACCCTCATATATATTGGAACCTTGAATGGCCACACATGAGGAAATTACTGGAATTTCATGCATATAAAGCTACAGCGGCTGAATCTTGCTTATTGTAAACAAAAATTATCAGCAATGACAGCTGTCACAAAAAAGTTAATTCAATGTATACCAAAGCTTCATGTGCCAAGCACAGTAACAGTAATGTCTTTAACTCATTGATACAATAAAAAGGAAAAGGCTACAGATAAAATGGGGCCGGACAGAAAAGCATTGCATCAAACTTCTAACCAATCCTAGGTCTTTTTGTCCATACATCTACTCACAGAGGCAATTTTTCAAAAAATCTGGCCAAAGCCTAAAAGAAAGCAGCATCTAGAACTTACTAAGGGAGTGTTTGCAAACACTAAAAATAAGTGCATTTCAGTTTTTTGCTTAAAAAAAGCAGTTTTTAGTGTTTGCATATACCAATTTATGCTTCTAATTCTGCTTCATTTAATCAGAATCTAAAAGCACGGAAAGGGGTTCTTTAGATTCTGCTTCTACTTCTAGTTTGAATTTTATAAATAAATAAGTACTTTTACTACTTTTTCACCAAACACTCTCAACTTCTCATTCTCAACTTTTAATTTTATTTTCAAACACTACCAACTTCTCCTTCGGATCCTTCTTCCCGGATTCCCTTCTACTTCTGCTATAATAAATCACTTCTTCTAAAAGCAGAAGTTTTTGCAAACACTCCCTAAGTTGTCCAGCGCTCATCCACTCTACTTCATACTCTCTTTTCCCTTTTACTATAGGCAGATCATCCAATTGTTTGTTGTGTTTCACTGTGTGTATTCAGTATTTATTAATACATTTAGAAACAAGTGGAATACTCCTGTTTCAAATATTCATACAATATATTGATAATAATCATTGGATAGCCGACAACGTTAAAAAATGAATAATTTTAGCAATGCTTGCCTAGCCATTGAAGCCAAGTCTAAGTGCAAGGCAATCACCCATTGGCAATGTCAAAACTACAGAGTGTCGGTGACATGAACTATGAGTTCGTCAGGAGCTGGTTTTTTCCATCATATGACAAATAAATCCCTTTTGCTCTGGGACCATGTTTAAACCATATTATATCAAAACTCTGTAAACGAATCACAGAACTACAACAAGCATTTCCATCCCCAATCATGGACAATACCTTAATTTCTCAAATCAGTGACACGTGGAGAAAAACATGAATAACGAAAAGGCGACCACTTAATCATAGAAAATGCCACAATAATATTACCACACAATAAACAAGAAGAATCCCAACCACAAAATTGATCAGACTCAAATATCACAAACGAGAAGAAAAGTCATGTCATAGAACAAGTACAAACAAGAAACAGGAAAGGAAGCAGAATTTCTCACCCCAGAGTCAGCCTCACCAATGGTGAGAAAAATTGCTTCTTCAAATTCCCGGTACAATTCCCATATCCTCTGACCTTCAGCAATGTGCAACCCAGCAGCAGTAAGAGCACGCTCGAAGAGATTCCTTGCCTTTGAGATGCCGGCTGCAGAACACTCACGGACAGATGGATCATACTCTTGGACAAAATTTAAGTAGTCACACCACAGGGGAACAGACTGCAAAAAGAAATATAAGTCAAATTTTACTTGAAAATCATTTGAAATAACATGATATTAACTTCCAGGAGTAATATTATTGCAGAAAATACTTCCAGTCCAGAATAGATAACCGTCCATTTTTGCATTCTCCTAAAACCTTTTCATTCTTTTGATTTGAAACGATAACCTATACTAGGTTTTACACTCCTTCTGACTATGTGCTAGGGCCTAGGCAATTGAAATGGTAAAAAGGATAGGGCTGACGCCATTCTTTCCACATTCCATACTACCTACATATACTTTAACTCGTCATATTCCAAGCAAAGACTGAGAATTTTTTAAACCATTTTCAGCAAAGGGTTTACTGAACCCTGATCCAGATAATGTGACCATCCCCAAACGGACTACGGCCTGATATTTTGGTCTAAGGACAAGTGACAGGCATCCCAAGCATATCAACAGTACATTTCTCATGTGATCTTAACCAACTGACACTAAAACTTTCAGCATAAATATAAAGTTACTTTTTGGTAACTTGAGAACAAAATCATTTGGAGAAAACTAGATATCGACAATGAAGCTAGGTTGAATAGGTAGAAGCTTAAAATGTAGTATAAACTTTCCATACATCCATTATCATGCAATTTCTAATTATTACATGTCTGTACCGTACTACCGTAGTGTTGAAGTAGGATGCATTTGAAATTTTACTTTCGTGAATCAAGACATACAACAAGCACATATTATCAGAAGGAGAACTCAATGCAAGGAGCAGCAGAAGAATTACAACTTTTATGACAAGAATTGAGTAGCAAGGGAGAGTCACTTTTAGACAATCATCTACCTGCTACATTCCCAAAGTTGTTCTACACGTCATGTTTATACATTCCTACGCACTCACCAAAATTCTCATCCAACAATATACCTTGAACATCATTTCTGGAGATGTTATGGAAGCTCAGCTCGAAAAATAAATGAGCCAAGCTTGAGTAGCTAAATCTCTGTGCAAGTAGACTCATTAAAACCCCTCTTCGTAGCTATGACCCAGAACATACTAGAGGCTATGAGAATAATTTTGCTTCTTCAAACATGATTCGGTATAATTTTAGAAAAGATATAATAAACTTGTAAAGAAAAGAAGTTGACTTCTAGACAGAAATCTTCGGTCAGGGTAGAGAACAGAGACAATTGACACTCTCATTTACTTTTTCAGAAGTATGGTATAAGAACCAACCAGATAATCAGAAACTCCTCTTTCATACAGCTTTTCAACGGCAGGTAAAACCTCCACTCTGCAAAAGAAATGAAAATGATAACATGAGGGCATATAAAGAGACCTTATCACATTAAACGCGACAATAAGTCCAAAATATCATATAACCCGAAATATATATCTGATTCTGATATATATCAATCAAGATGCTAGAGAAAACTGATAATAAAATAGCGATGGGGGTGAGGAAAAAAACAGCACGGAACCTTTTGGCATGCTCTGATATAAACCATGATGTGTTACTTAATATAGTACAGAGTTAGACAGTCCAAATGCCAATGTACAAAAATTAGAAAACAAGTTGATTCTATCAGTCAATTATTTGAACTGATCCAAGTGACTACTCAAATTATTCAATTACAGTGTGCAAAGAAATGGTCCAAATCTACAATTTGATAGTCGGGAACACGATACGGTAACTTTTATTGAAGAACTTCCCCGTGAGAAAAAAAAAGTTAGAACCACTGTTCCACTCAGTGTCCAACTCCACCTTATGTCATAATTCTCAGCTAATTGCATGAAGTCATAACTGATACCAGGATAACTTACTAAAACTATAATACTAGATACGTTATTTTTAGTGTATAGCAAAGATATGTTGCACTTCTCCTTTTGCTCTACTCTTTAATTAGCCATCCCAGGTTTTCCTCCCTAGAAACATCTGATGAAATACCTCTGTACTTAAGCTACACCTCCATTTTTTATTAATATTGACACAAAACAAATAATATCTCCCACCAAGGAATTCAGAGAGGTATGGAAACTAGATCCTGTTAACTATCAGAAAGAACAAGACTAGTGTCTAATGGATGCACTGAGTACAATGCTTTAATATGGCAAAATCTCAAAATTATGATTCATCTTTAACCCATTCACGCCACATAGGTAAATAGATAAACATGGAACGCACCCGGAGCTAATGGTAGTTTCATCTTTAGCCCATTCACGCCACATTTCAGGACTCAAAGGAAACAAAGAACTCATTGTCTCCCTTGCTTGTCTCAGCTTCTCTACGTCACCTTGCTTCCGCAGAATTTTAATATACTAGAACCACGATAAGAAAAATAAATAAATGACAGTATTCAGCAAAGTTAGTTTTCAATATTCAAACTTTAAGAGATCAAAACAATAGATAAGGTACATCATGTCTCTGGAGATATGGGCATGTGTGGGCGACTTGAGTTAAGAATAATAATTCTATCAGATGTGTATCTATCTTAAACAGATCTTGTTGGTTGAGGGAAAATCATTACTCGTTAAACGAAAGAAAAGGGCACAAATGGAGCCTAGGCTTCCTCAGCTAGGTTGCACACTAAACATAACAAGTTTAAATAAATAAAAATAAACAAAACGATTTACTATTGAACCTCAATTAAGGTGTAACATGACTAGGTAACTTGGTCACCCAAAAACAAGGGATATATCTACTTGGGAAGGTAAACAATAGGATGGCCATCATAACAACTCCACAAGACCTTCCCTGCTAGTGCCTAAACACCCGAAAAATGTCAAGAAAGACTTGGCAAAAGGAAGCACAAACTGAAATCTTCTTAAAGCTCATAAACCTGCAATTGTTACTCATGCTGCTATACATTCTACTAAAGAGCAAACAAACATTTAGACATTGTAATTGTTTCATTGATTATGGTCAAAACATTTACTGAATTATTCACATCCTGCCAATAAATTAGCTCATATCACCACATGATACATTTTGTAGTAAAATTTTCAAGGCACTGATTATGCACCATTTTAATTGAGTCGTTCGAGTTAAATAAAGGCTGGTTTTCATACACGAAAAAACCTTCCAGGCTTCCAAGCAGAAGTGCCTACATATCCATGTTATCTGTTTTCTATTACAAATATAAGCACCAAAGAATTGTGGAAAAACATGCATATATTTTTGTGTCAATGGGTTGGCACTAGAAGTTCTTTACTTGGACATGAGAATCGTAATCGGATGGATTGTTGTTTAGCACTGTTTCTAGGGCTTCAATTTGCGCCTTAGCTTGGGCTTCGTCCTCGGAGTCAGAGTCGGAGTCAGACTCGGATCCGGAGTCCGAACCGTCACTAGGGTTTTGAGCATCGGGCATGGATTGGTCTTCGTTTCTGTTGGTGTCTTCTTCTACGCCAGAGGGCTGAGCAACAACTAGGGTTTCAGGTTCCGCCATTCTTTCACAAAAATGAAGCTTCTGGTGTACGGGCGGGTAGTTTTCACATGTATAGTACTATAGTAGTAGTCTCGAGAGTAAAAAACCAGTGATAAAACAGAAATGAACGGCGACGTCTTTCAAATGACCTTCAGACGGGGGGATGAAATTTTACTATTACGAGTGTAACTGTGTTAGACTGAAATTTTGATTTTATGATAATTTATTTTAATTTGATAATTTATTTCCATAAAAAATCATTTTTAGAATAATTAATTTCTGACCAAAAACTTGAATTTGTGAAATTTACTTTTAGCTAAGCTATAAACTGTACATTACAAAAATTACATCTGAGTTCTAACCTGATTACGCATTTACCTTTCATAACGCGCCAATAAGCTCTCTTCTCTTTTTTTTTTTAAGTACATGCTGATGCCAATACTCTCTTAAGATACTACAAATATCACCTTAAAATTTGTGTTTATTTTATACATATCTCCTTCAATACGTTCAATTTTTAATATAGAAACAACTATCACAACTTTATAATTTTAAAAGATAATTAGTCAATTAGACTAAATCTCAACAATAATTTATGTAATTTACCTTATTTAGTTATTTATTCACACTCAATGATCAATACAAATTCAGAACGTTTGTAAATCACAATAAAGTAAAATTAATTATTTTAAACTCATTGAACGCACTATTTGCAAATAGCGGTTGAGCCGTTAAAGTGAAATTTTCATTCTTATAGGACATTTTAAATCACAGTAAATTAAAAAAAAAATCTTTCTTAAAGTTATTACACATACCCTTGCGAACCGAGGTAGAGGTGAAAAATCATCCATATATCGTAATAATTAAAAGTAACTTCTTTAAAATTATTAGATACACTCTACTTACAAATTAGAGGTATGAGGTGAAAAACTGATTTTCAGAACTCATTCAGTTGACCCCTCACAGACCTTTTGCTTGGGCTGGTCAGATAACAAACCATTCCTAACATTCTTCAGTCCAAAATTATGAGATCAATTTGCCTAAACACAAATTTCAGATGATAACTGCAAAATCTTTTTTCTCTTTTTGGCTTCAAACATAAATAAATTCAAATGATCATTGCAAAGACGTAAATTTGGGTTTTCAATGTCATGTCAGCATTGTGCCTGACCAATCTCCAGATTCCACATATCAAGATTACCAACAGGCCACTAGACGAAAATCAGGCAACCAAAACATGAAACAAGTATGATAGAAAAACTCAGACAACAGCATCCTGCCATTTAAACAGTAGAACAATAAACAATTGAATGCTCCATAACAAATAAGTTCCAGCCCAATGATAATTTGCATCAAATAGCATGAGTTAAGGCGCGCGTTTACAGGAGGAACAGGGTAACTTTCTATTTAAACTTTCATGCATGGGAGGGGGGCTTCAAGGCGAGAAAGTGCTTCTGCATCCTCCTGAACTCTACCATAAACAGCTTGCACCCAGGGGGATTTGAAGTCTATGCGTAGTAATTCAAACTGGCTTTCTTTTTAGCTTGAACTTGGATAATACCTTCATTAAAATCTTCATGGTTTACCTGTCAAACCAAGATGGTCTTTTAGATTATGCTTAATTTAAAGTTTAAATAATATACTACTAAAATACAAAGAAGCACAGAGAAACAAGGCAATTTCATCCCACGGGATTTATTATAGTTTTCCCCACTCATGTTTCAGAAAAAGAGTTAAAAAGACAACTTTCCTATTAATTAGCTTCCATTGTAAGTTTTCCAGATTGAGCTAACTTTCTACATCTAAACAAAATTCTGAGAAAAGGAAGCTGGAAGCTTCACAAGAATATATTTTGGGATAACATTTCAGACCAGAACCATACTAATCACCAACACCAAACTTTAGATTTCTTCCTCATTACTAAGGGACACCAAAATTAAAATATTTTAAGGTTAATTCAATTGCGCACCAACATTAATAACATTCTCAAGTTCATTCCATTGCCACCCATATCCATTCTCACATGGAAAATGCCACTTCTATGTTTCGCATAGACAGTGGAGAAAAGAAGTATTCATGAACAAAAACAAAAAATAATTTCACCGCATCAATTTAAGAATAGCACCTACATAAACAATTAAGAAAACTGGAAGAATGAAACAATACTACTGTACTAGCAATCGATTACCATCAAGGTTACGGAATTCCTACTCTAGGCGACCCAGAAAACATAAGAGGTTAACTCATCAGCTTTGAGCAATTTGTGGTTGCAGGCGTGCCAGAAACACCGAGCCCCAAATCCATATGGGCATAGACAGCACGTATGTCTTCACATGTACACGTGTACAAGGATATATGCCCACATGCAGACATACATGCACACACAGGTTCTCACAGTCACTCACATGAACGCGTGCGCACCGCACACACACTCACACCCAGAGACTGACCTCAGTGGCATCACGGCGAAGTGCTAACATTCCTGCTTCCACACAAAACGGCTTTAAGTTGAGCCCCATTGAAATCATCTGTTGAGCGAGCAAGCTCCTCAAAGTTGACATCTGGATGAACATTCATCTTCCTGGGAGTGGATCTGTCATAGAAGATATTTAATTGTCAGGAGCACATATAGTAAACCACAGTCATCTAGGAAAACCGGAAATGAAATGACAGTGACAGAGTACAGACCCACCACAAAACAAACCAAGTGAAAAGGAAGTAAATAAATTCTCAATTAGAACACGCACCTGCAAAATCACGAGCCCTGGCTTCCTCAGAATTCATTTATGTTAGTTTACAAAACAAAATTAAAAGATGTAATTTTCTTGGCATGAAAAACTGCAAATTAGGAGAGGGCACAGGGTAATTTCTAGGTTTGTGTGTGGTCGTGCAATCCTAAACTCATCATTTTCATTTCAAAACTCATTTTGTGGCCCCTTCTAATAAAGCAATTCAAGCTTTTTGCAGCCTTGCATCCGCAATTTGGAGACAATGCATGGTGAATTAAGAAAATTGTGTTTAGATTCAACAATTTAAAAAAGGGTAATTAACAATAAGTAGGGTTGTAAAAGAATCGAATCGAATCGAATATTCACTGTATTCGATTCGAATTCGACTAATATTCGAATATTCGTATTCGTATTCGTTTATTATTCGAATTGAAAAATATATTCGTATTCGATTCGACCAATATATTCGAATATACTTGATTCGATTCGAATATTCGTATTCGAATTTTTTAAATTATTTTATATAGATTTTTCTTTAAATTGTGACTATTTTATAATATAAAATTAAAATCTGAATAATAAAAAACTTATCAAATAAGTACTAGTTGGTAATAAATTAAATTAACATAGGAATTATGAAATATATATACATATATATAATATCAATACTAATATATATGTATTTATTAGTAATATATAATATAAATATATATTATTGAATATTCGATTCGAATATCGAATCGAATATTGTGTTATTCTAATTTGAATTCAAAATAATACTTAATCAAAAAATATATTCTTATTTGAATTCTTATTCGAATTTGTCGAATTCAATCATGATATTCAATTCAATCGCGAATCGAAAAAGAATATTTGATTCTTTTACATCCCTAACAATAAGTAGTTTGATTCGTATTATTTTCTGAATTCAAATTCGCCGCTCCATCTAAACCCGTTCTTTGGTTGTGGGCCATCCCATTTAGGTCTGTCTCTTAGCGGGCCTACAAATTTTTAACCCAATTCTCTATCTTTGGCGAGAGCGGGGGGCAGGCCAGCCCGTCGGACTTGGCCCATTTTAACAACTCTAGTTAAAATGGTAATATGCATGTGGCGGATTATTTTGTAAATATGTTGTCATGTGTGTATCACGTGAGAATAAAATTACAAAATCATCAAAAGTTATTAAAAAAGTTGTACGTTGTCATTCAAACATTGCATGATTTTTTCACGTTGTCACCCAAACTTTACACGATTTAAACTTTGTGACCAATTCTTGAAAATATAAAAAAACAAATATTAGTATATGTGCGTTTTAAAAAAATAATTCACTTTATTATTCCTTTTAGCTTTTTGTTGAGTTATGAGTTCTGTTAATTACATCACTTTATTGAATTTTTAAAAAGAAAAATCAATTATAAATTGAAGAGAAAAAATATAATTAATTATATGTAAATGTTATGTTGAAAACATTAAAGATATATAATAATAACTTTTTTAAAGTGTTATAATACATTTTGAGAAATAATCCTTTTAGCTTTCCTGCTGAATTGAGAAATATGTTCATTAAGTTACTTCATCGAATTTTGAAAAAGAAAAATGTAAAATAAATTATAAGTGGAAAAGATAAAAATCATATGTCAAATAATAGTTGAAAAGGTTAGAAATATAATAATTAAATATTAGACATGTTATAATGTATATGGAGTGCAAAATTTTCATTATTTTTAGGGGGCTTTTCATTATTATGTATCTTCAATCCTTTCAACTTAAAACTGAGGTAAAAAAATTTTCTAATTTATATTTTATCTTAATAATGTATTTATTGTATTAATCATTAACACAAATAGATATAAATACATACATATTAATTTGAAAAATCATACAAAGTTTAGGAGATAAAGTACAATAACTTTTATAACTTTAAAGATCATTTAACGATTTTGTCTTTACATATTGCGCACGTGATGATATAATATTATGTTAGCGGAATGCTTGATGTTACAATTTATCAGTCGTCCAACAAAATAAAATTTAGGCACCCAATCTGCAAAACAATCATGGTATAATTTTTTTAAATAAAATAACACCCACCTGTAGGTGGGGATTAAGGTGTGGTCCTTTACCTGTAGATCAAACTATCTTTTTTTTTGTCGAACGATAGTATTTTATTAACAACTCAAAACTAAAATTACAACTACTATCGTAGCTAACCAAGCAAGAGTCGACATGACTAACTAAAAGTCAAACGGGAAATTGGTAAGACCAATTCGATTCACAACACGAACTTAAAAACTACACACCCCAAACTAAACCACTCCACGAGACTTCAACACTCCTTAACGGAGACTCGTAACACACTAAAAACTACAACCGGCACGAGCAACCACTACATACCGTGTAAAAGAAAAAATTGATCCACCTACAAGTTTCACAAATCAACCGGAAAAGAAAATACAAACAAAAAAAGAAAACAACAACTATAGCTAAAAAACGAGAGAAAAAAATACAAAAAATTGCCTCTCCCTCACCCAACTCTACTGGTGCAGTTCATCATCTACTCAGCCTTCGAGGCACCTCCGTGAGCTCCGAGCCGCTCACCCCGGAACGAAAAATATCGGTCACCTCTGAATATCACAAGGAACGGTCATCGCCCCGCCTCCAACAAAGAAAGCATGGAGGGAGAGGGGAGGAATGAAGGTGGCGGTTGTGGGAGGGTGAAGGAGGGGAATAGGAAATAAGTTAGGTTTATTTTTTTCTAGAGAGAATGAAGAGAAAAGGGGTAGAGAGAGAGAAACGCCGAGTCCACTCTGTAGATCAACTATCAAAAGACCATATAATGGTAATGCCATGTACAAGTCCCATCACAGTGGGAGAAAAAAAAAATGAACAACATAACACTAGAACATATATCATAATCATTTATCTAAAATACAAATAAGCTATCAGAATCTAAAACCCGAATATCCTAGTTGGTTCATCTGAATGAGAGATAAGAGGTAGTGAGATGGTGTTCCCTCATAGACGAGATAACTACTATGGGCAACAGCTCCCAACTCAGCCAAGTGATCCGTTGGTCGATCCCGGCCCCTATATGTAGATGTGAGAGATCGAGTACTAAAGGTCCCTCAGTAGGTTCCTGATGCGAATCATGGTGTGTTGAATCTGCCAAGAACTAAAGCAACCAAATGTGATCGTAGTAACAATAACCACTGCATCTAACTCCATCCAAATTTGTGATGAAAACGATCGGATCTGTTGTAGTCCCATCTCCAATGCTAATAACTCCGCATAGAAGCTAGAAATTGTCTGGAAGGAACTCTACAAGCTGCAAGTTTTTCCTTGATAGTATTAGGATCTATTTATTTATTTATATTTTTGGGGAAGGGGTAGTGCTCATACTAAAATAAGTTTATATATTGGGTAAGATATTATTGGGGCAGAGACATGGAGGTAAATAATTACAAGCAAATCTAAATATTATAACCAAATTAATGTATAACATTTTTCTCAAAATCAATTTGATTATTCAAAATCTATTACTCTAACGAAATATTAAATAAATTTATCAATTTTTAAAAATATGACTTGTAAAATAGTGTTTTTTTGCTTGTAGATAATTGTTATCTTATCTAAAAATTATTGAAAGATTGCAAAATATTTAAATATGACTTGTAAAATAGTGTGTGTCTGTGTTTTACTTATGGATAATTGCTATCTTATCTAAAAATTATTGAAAGATTGCAAAATATTTATTTGTTTATTTTGTAAGTCCAAGCGACTCGATAATCTGAGGGGAGGGGTGAATAGATTATCTCCATCTTTTCGATTTCGCCTCTTTTTAAACCGAAAGCTCAAATATAATAATAAAGGTGCGGAATGTAAACAACACACGACGATTTAAAGAGGTTCAACCCACCTAGGCCTAATCCTCTACCACCCCAAAGATATCCGGGATGGATTTCGAAAGAAAAAGAATTTTATTAATTACCAAAATTAATACAAATTCAACTTACAACACCTTGAAGAGCACCACACTCTTCTTCAACACCACCTTTGGAGATTACCACAATCTCCCTTTGAAGATTACCACAATCTTCCTTCAATCACCTTGTGAAGATTACCACAATCTTCAACCTTGAAGAATACCAAATTCTTCAACACCTCAATAAGAGGATTGCCACAAATCTTCTCACACCTAACACCTAGATCACCCAAGTGTGTTCTTACCACAAGAACACTCACAAGGATATCTTGTGTTTGAATGACGACCACAAATTCAAGATTACAACTCGATCATTGAATAATACAATTGAGTGCAAGTGTAATCAAGAATAGCCTAGACCTCAAGAATGTGAAAGTGAATAGCTAGGCAAATTACAACAAGAAATAAGACAATGAAAGACCAAGTGTTTGCTTGAAGAGTATCTTGTTGTGTTGTATCTCAATTGTTGTATTGGTTGCTCCAAAACTTCCTCTATTTATAGGAGATGATTGATCAAGCATGTGCTCCTCTTGGGACCGAAAATCTACAGAGAAAATAGCAATTAAAATCAAGAATATAGTCATTGCTAGAAATCAATCCCACAATTTAAGGAAATGTGTCTCATTCAAACGGTCATATTTTTCTTCATTAATACACAGGCGGCACCGGCCGCACGAAATAGACGTTGGAAAATACACAAAGAAAATAACACGGCGACGGCCGACGCCTACCTCGACTCGGCCGACCATCACCCCAACCGTCCCTCATGGTTTTTGCAAAGTTCAATTGTTCTGTTTCAAAACGAAACTTGCAGTGTCGGCCGATTGGGGCGGCCGGTCGACGGACCGGCCGACGCCCGGGCGACGGCCGACCTTTGTTTTCCCTCCGTCTCATTTTTCTTTCTAAAAACATCTTCAGTGCGGGTTGCCCTCTGGCGAATGGGCCGACCACGAGACAAAAATGTTGTCCAATTTTTGTTGAAAATAAAACTCAAGAAATACTCCAAAATTATGTAAAACATTTTAAACCGATCGAGAGTATTTAGACAACATTTAGGAACCTGTTATAGGAGTAAAAACTCATTAATAAAAGTGTTGTCCATTTTTAATAAACTTGAGAAAATACTCCGGAAAATATTAAAAATCATTTTAAATCATTTAGGAGTATTTGGACAACCTTTAAAAGCATTGTTTTGGTGATAAAATAAAATCATCAAAATTAAGATAAAAACATGTATCAAACAATCTCCCCCTTTTTGATGATTACAAACCAAAACAATTTTTACACAAACTAAGAGAGCAATTTTCGAAATGATTTTCCGGTAAAAAACATTTGACCGTTTGGAAGAAACCAAAATTTCCAAAGAATATTAAAGTAACCAAGTAGGGAGTAAATATTTTTCAATAATAAGCACAAGCTCCCCCTATCAACAAGCACATCAAGAATAATGTAAGAGCAATAATCCATAAGCTAAAAGCTTTAGCTTTTACAATTTGCTCAAGAGCTTATAAGCTCCCCCTGTCACAAAACATCATTATATAAGTCCATCAAGCAACAATTGGACTAAATACACCCACATCATTCATTTCAATTAAATCTACTAAAACACACCCACCCACATCCTTCAGCTACATTCTTCTTCTTCTTATTCTTCTTTCTTGAGAAAAACTTAAACCTTGTTCTCATAAACCCTAGTTTTTCGACACCAACACAACAACTTAAATGGACAACAAAGATTTGATTCCTCCAAATATTGTAAGTATCTTCTTGGTTATCACCAAAATTATGTAATTTATCCACTTTTGCCGCTCGATATTTCTCACCGCACCATTGTTTTCCGCCGATTGGCACGATCAACAAGATGGCACGATCATCACGCCGATCGTGCCACGTGGCAATATGGCACGATCACATGTTCAATGATCGTGCCATATTGCCATGACACGATCAAGGTGGAACGATCATGGTCATGATCGTGCCATTTTGATGCTTTTTTTTTTTAGTCTTGTTGATTTTGTTTTAATAGGGTATGGCCTCGCCGCCTTTAAAATAGTGTTGTTTGTCCTCCCAAGAATGATGAGAATGTTGAAGAGCTTGGTGTTGTTACCGATTACACACATGTATTCACGACGCATGAGTTATTTGTTTCTCGGGATAAATTATTTGATTGGGTGCGTGAGAGAGGACATGAGCACAACATGGTAATTGTAATAAGTAGGTCGGACAGTGGTCAAGGAAAGAAAAGACCTCGTATATTTTTGTCTTGTGAACGTAGTGGGCATTACCGTGATTCAAAAAAGACTAGAGATGTCGAACAAAATGATGCTAAGAAATTTGAAAAAAAAGTCTCTAAGAGAGAATCTGGAACTAAGAAATGTGGTTGCCCATTTCGTTTGAGGGGTCGGGTTCGAGGAGACCTATGTCATGAGTTGAACGAAAACCAAGGGTTGTACAATCATGTATTCGTCAAACATGGTAGTGTTGACAAAATATTGTCTCGTCTCAACTACTATAACGAGACAAAATGGATAAGAAACATTGGTTTTGTTTACCCGAGATGGGTCACTTGGTTGCGCTCGGCTTACAATGTTGCGTTTGTGTGTTTGGATCAGCGAATGTCCTCACATATCTACCATTACGAATGTAAGCGCCAATTGCTCCCGGCTAATTTGTGTTGGATTTGTGAACAATAACCATTTTATAGAGAGTAACTAAAAATTGAGTAATTTGTCTCGCCTCAACTACAATAACCATTTTTTTTTCATTTGTAGGTTTTCTTGAGTGGCGGTCACCCATTGCCTCCCGTGGTCGCAACATGGAATAATTATCGCCATGAATGTGCAAAAAAATTGAAGAATTTGTATACTAAACAACTTGAATTGTATAGTGGAAGTGTAGGAAACAAATCCCATTGTCCGTAGTACGAGACTATAAACTTAGGTTAGAATTATTTGTTTGTTATGTATTGGATAAGTTAAAGAACTTTGTTGGAAATGCATGTGTTTTTAATTGGTGTGATTGTCAGTTTTAAATGCTTGTTTTAAGGTGGCACATTTGTTACAGATTGGGTATGGCCTCGCACGCCCATATCTAAGAAGAACAATAAAAATAGTTAAATTATAAGATGTATGTTTGTACTAAATGTAAATTATAAGATGTAAATTACATTAATATCACTTACCAAGAAAGCTCAAACAAATCGTAAAATACGGAAAGTACTCTTGGCTCGGTGGGTAACAAAGTGAAAGGTAGTGGCATAAAATCCGAACGAACGATTTTCCCCACCAGAAAGACTCCCACTCGATCAACGCTATCAACCAAAGTCCACCACGAATCCTCAATGATCGTGGACCTTGATCCCATGCGAATAGCAAATAATGTGCAACCAACAACTTTGCCACCTTCAACTCATTAGAAGGATCATCACGGAATGCACCGCCCGCAAAATGCAAGAGTAGATCTTCCATCGACACCTTAACACCACGATAGTGTCTATCATACAACCCATTGGGAGGCGACGTGATTGGTGTTCGATTAAATGTGGTGGGGCAAAGGATAGCCCAAGAATTAAAGCGTACTCATATTTGGAGAACCAAATCAAACGGTTTCCAATCCGAAACCAAAATTCGCCCTCGCACCTTTCTTAACAACCTCCTTCGCAATAACGGCATGAAGGGCGGCATTACAACTAACCGCACGGTTGTCCATCCGCAATACAAAACCAAAACAGACTTTCAAACTCTTCATACACAAAATCCCCCGCAATCATGCAACTCGAGTTCTAAGTCGTCAAGAATCGACAACCTACTATACAAATTGATCTTAGGCTTTATTGCCATAAAGTTCGGCTTTCCAAGCCCACCGTGAAAAATAGTAAAAATCAAAATTAGCAATCAACCACTATCAAAGAAATCACATAGAGAACTCTAAAAAATCGGCATCTTGTACGACGATGGCTTATTCATCGATCGTGCGTAAGAGTAAAGCCATCGTGCCATCAAGGCACCGATGGTGGCACGATCGATGAATAAGCCATCGCGCCAACAAGGCACGATGGTGGCACGATCGATGAATAAGCCATCGCGGTTCGCCGCACGATGGTGGCACGATCTATGAATTAAACATCGCGGCTGCCTGGTAGCACGATGGTGGCACGCTCGATGACTAAGCCATCATGCACAAGTGGCACGATCGCACAATCGATCGTGCCACCTAAAAACTTCATCGACCGTGCCATTTCGCCTTCTTCAAAGTTCCATATTTCAAATTTTACAAACCAAATGGCGCCATAACTATACCCATCTCAAACCCATGCCATACAACTACATAAAGACACTCAAACTACAAAAATGCAAGTTATTTTAAGGAAAAGTTGAGTTATAACAATACCTCGTCATTTTCTTCGCGAGCCGCTAAGTGCGTCTGCGGTGTCTCGTCTCGGCCAGGTGGATGGTGGTGCACCATCCACGGTCGCCATCATCATCGGGAAGAACCATCCTTCTTCTCCAATGGATAAATGGTTGTCTTGTTGTTATGTACATAGATATATGTTCCAAACTTGATAATGAACAATTTTTTTGAAAATATTTTTCGAATGAATTTTTGTATATGAATCTATTCCATAATAATAATAGTTGTTTGATCGTTAATTTAGAATATATTTTTAGATAAATCACTTATTCCAAAAGTTGATTATAGGAAAATCATAATTGGAAATTATGAAAACCTGAAAAAAAAAAAAATTGTGAGTTACCACATTTATATTTGCCTTTTTTTCTATCTTTTTTTTTCCAAATATCGATCCAACATTCGTCTTGCCAAAATAAAAAATTTCTGACCGCATTGACTGAAAATCCTGACTACGCTTATACCCCAGATATTAAAAGTCCATCTCTCCCATCTATGAGTAAGTTCAATTAATTATTTGAATTACATTATTGCTAAATACATTCACGTACTCTGAATTTTTCTTTCTGATTTGAGCGTTGGAAGGATCCCCTTGGGACAATCTCAGAGTTATTACTGCAATTTTAGAATTAACAAAAACTAATTGCTACATTAAATATAATTATAAGTTGAATTTTTGTACAAGCAGTTTAATAAAGTATAACTAAAAATTCAAGATTCAAATGAAGATGATCCTAGAACATGAAATACCACTGGGTGAAATTTAGATTATGGAAAATAAAAGGAAAAAGAAGACCAAAGTTAAAAAAAAAAAAAAAAGCTATAGAATATCAATATGAAATACACATTTTTATTTAATCATAGTAATATACACTCAACTGATTCAAACACCAGTCCGTAGGAAAGAAAGAAAACACAGATTAACACAAAACAGATCAAAACAAACAAAGGCGCCCAAGTACCCAACGCGCATTCTTCATGTCAATTTTGTTTTAGCCGGCGGCGGCGATAGCCGTTCTAGAGTTCTTGCTTGGATGGCTTAACAACATTTTCCTCAGATTCACTCTTCCCTTTCTCATCCGCAACAATACTAATCACCTTAGGCTCCTTTTTGATCTCCTGCTCGCCCAATTTCGGCACAACAATCCTCAACACACCATCCTCCAGACGAGCACTCACCTTCTCCATATCAGCATTCGCCGGCATCCTGAACTGCCTCCAGAATTTACCGACGGTCCGCTCCACCCTGTGCCACCGCTCGTCCTTCACTTCCTCCTCCGTCTTCCGCTCGCCGCTAACCCTAAGCACGCGGTTGTCCTCCACCTCGATTTTGACATCCTCCTTCTTCATCCCGGGGATATCCAACGATATCTCGTGCGCCGATGGGGTTTCCCGCCAATCGGCCCGCGCCAGGGCCAAAACGTTGTCGTCTCCGCCGCCTCTGGAGAGGCTGGCCAGCGGGGAGTGTTCGAGGATTTTGAAAGGGTCCTCGGGTGGAAACATCATGTCCCAAATCGACGAGCGCGTGTAAGGCACGAGCGATTGGACTGGCGAAAGAAACGCCATCAGTGCTAAAAAGGTAATTGTTGCCGTGGTGAGCTTCACTTTCTCCATTAATTCTGATTTTGCCGATTGATGTTAATAACCGTTTGCTTGCAGTGTGTGTACTGTGTGTGTCAGTGTGTGAGTGTAGTGCTAGCTAGGTGTACTTCTCTGATTTTTTCTGGAGGGGAGGAGAAGGGATTTATATGGAGTGTTTACAGGTTTCTAGAGGATGATTATGGAGTTTTACATGGTTCTAGAGGGAGACAGAGAGGGCAAGAAAGGGAATGGAAATTCTGGAAGGGTCAGGAGAATTAGAGAGGAAGCAGCTGGTAATATGGTATAGCATCATCATCAATGTTAGTAATGTAATAATTACAGAGTGGGTTGTGGGGAAATAATATCGTTTTTTTTTTTTAACAGTTGTGAATTGCAAATAACATTATAGATTTTGGATTTTTTTAAAATTTAAAGTGGATCGTTATTCAATTAACGACTTGCGATGAGATATTTTTTTAAAAAAACTTAATTTAAGTCGTGTCTCAATTCAGGACCGGTGGATTTTACACAATTGAAAAATTAAATATCCGATGTGCAACACAATTTACTAAGTGTTCTATACATAATTAGTTAAAATGGAACACAATTTCTTTTTTCTTTTTGTGTTTAATACATTATTGAAAGTTAGAGCCTAATAGTGGACAACTAGACCGGTAAAAAAATGAAAATGAATGCTATATACGAATTCATAGAAATGATACAAACTACAATGTAATATGACTTTTTACACAGTAAAATATTAATGTTTTATGTCATTCTTATATGTATCATGCTTGTACTTACTTTTAAATTATGCAAATTCTATAGTAAAGTAAATTTTATATTTATTTCTAAATTATTTAATTTATAATTATAGTATAACTTAAAGATAATTGTTCAATAATAATTTTATTTTATGAATAATGTAAGTCTCAAAGGTGTCAAGGTAAAGTCTAGAAGATGGGTGATAGATTTTACAATTTTTCAATTTTTATCACGATTTTAAAATCAAAGTTTAGAAAACAATTAAGTCCTTTAGAACATCTAAGTTGTAATTAAGAATGAGGGTTAACCACTTAACATATCTCTTGACATAGTTGTTGATAGAGTAACTCAGCTTAAAAATTGCAACTTTCACAAAATTTTACACCCGTGCCATGCACGGTGAGTGTTATATTGAGCCTCTGCAATTGGATTTTGTTGAACAATATAAAGTTTTTGTGTCTAACATTGGATTTATGTTAAAAAATAATATTAATAAAATATAAAAATGTAAACTAAAATTCATACAAATTATTAAAATTAAAGCACTATATAAAAAAACTACAAATTTTGAAAGACTTCTTTGTACACGACATTGATTGTTTGCTTGTTATTTGATTCTTCGTCACCACAAACTAATGTTTTTAAACACTTACGATTGGTGACTCTGGAAACAACAACATATAATTGGTCATGGCTGAATACTAGATTCCGCAAAAATAGACCGACATTGGAGAGAGATTGGCCTTGACTCTTATTTATAGTCATTGCATTCGATACAATTTCTCGAAAATATATTTTATTATATATAAATGTATACCTATATCTATATATATAAGAATACATATTTTATACATTTTAATCTATATATACATACCAACTAATATTTAATTTTAAATACGTAATTTTAAAAAAAAGTATTTCATCATTTATATATAATGTTTATATATATATTAATTAAATATAATAATAATTCGTACTTTTAGTGGATATATATATAAATATAGATATCTTATTAATAAAAATAAAAAAGACATTTATAATCGTAGTATGTATAAAAATTAGTAATTTAACACGAATATATTTAAATATTTAAATTTATTATAATTGTAAGAATAAGTAATTAATAATTTATTTTATCTTATATATAGAATCATCTGAAAATTATTAACAAATGTTTAGTTAATCTAATTTACTTAATTAAAACTATGTAACACAAATCTAATTAACACGAGTAAATTATTAAAACTATGTAATAAATTATTGTTTTATAGAGAAGACCCATTACATATATTAATCATCCAACAATACACATGGCCCATTACATAACACTTATTGGCCCAATCTTACCAGCAACAAAAAAAAATTCAGAGAAAATACGTGTCCAAATCGTGTGCTGCATGAATTGGGTGCACACGATTTCGACACGTGTGAGGAATGTGTGGTGTAGATTAATTCTGATACAACCAAGGCTAAATATGTCATTTCGTAAATTAGGGCATCAGTTATGCCCTCCCCCCATCACCCCCATCCGATCCTCAAACCATTTCTCATTTTCTCTCATTCTCTCATTTCTATCTAATCTCTCTCTCTCTCTCTCTCTCTCTCTCTCTCTCTCTCAAATTGCTTCAATTTTGTGACGACTCAACCCTTTTTAATTACTTGAATTTTTTTAAATTAATGTTCATGAATAATGTTGTATCGAACATCTAGTTTATATTTTAAATGTGCGATTTACTCGCTTTATGCATTTTATTTATTTTGAGCATCCGGAAATCGATTTCGCCCCTAACTACGGTAATAGATATGAATGGACATCACAATGACGTATTGTGGATATTATTATGGAGTTTCAGACTTAAATTTTAGGATCGAGAATTTTATACCGATTAAGTGATTTTACGGAGATTTTCACTAAAGTGCTTATTTATATTTTTGGATTTAGAGACTAAATTTCTACCTCACGTTTTATTATTATTAGTGATCATCTAATTTATGAAGAATGAGTTTTAATTAACTCTAAGGATTTTTAAAAAATAAAAATAGCTTACTTGAGGATTTTAAAAATATCTTATTTTGCAAGATATTTTGAAAGAGGGTAAAAATGGATTTTCCACCCCCAATCACTCTTGCATTTTATAAAAACCCCCAACACCCTCACTTTTTCTTCACACCCCATACATAGATAAAATACACCATTGTTAAGAAAGCTTCAAAGAGGTAAAGATTTCTTCATCTTTTTCTTTAATTTTTGTCTTTTCATTTAAATATGATAGGGTGTTGATCTTATGCTAGAACAAACATTAAAAATATAAATTGATGGTGGTTACATGATGTTTAAAAACCTCATTATTAGACTTGTAATCTTCAGCCTTTAGTTGAAAAAAATGTTAGAAATGATTTTTTTATTTTTATTTCATTTTTCTATTGTGATTTGATATTGTTAAAGAGAAGGAAAATATCTTTATTTTCGGACAGAAATTTAACCCTATACAAAAATGAATTTCTGGATATTTTGAGCTATATTTGAACCAAAACCTTGTTGCCTACTTGTAGATCTATGTCTTAGCTTTCATTTGCAACTTTAATCATGTTTTTTTTTGATCGGTACAACTTTAATCATGTTAATTGAAGTTTTGTAGACCAAGTTATACCCCAAATAGTGAACTGTGCCAGAAATCCGAAAAAAGACGCATGCCCTTCAGTAATATCACTTTTTGACCTATTTGTTGTAAGAATTGGGACTTTCTTGTTATGGCAACATTTGTAGATAATTGTCTTAGCTTTCTAACGATATAAGAATCACAAAAATCGGATGTTTCATTGAAGAGATATAGCTGAATTACGAAAACTGCTACAACAAAGAATCTTCTACGAAATTTGGTGTTCTTGGTAAAATATAAAGATTTTATGTGTAATTAGTGAAGTGTGTGAAAGAAAAACTTTGAAGATGAGTGTAATGTGTGTTCTTGGTGAAATTAAAGAATTGTGTGTTCTTGGTGTAGTGTGTGTAAGAAGGATGGAAAAAGTTTAATCCTTGAATTAAGGAGATATGTTGGGATATTTTGCAAGTTGATGATTATGATAGTAGGATGATTAAATATGATGATTTTAGACTTTGTTTTTAATTTTAAGTTATATATGATTTTTGATGATTTAATCTTGATATTAATGGCTTGAGAAGATTTTTAGAAGTTGTATAATTGATTGTTGGAGAAGAACTTAAGATAGTTGATGAATTACATCAATTTAGAATTTTTGGTCTCATTATTTCATTATTGGTTAAAATTAGAAGCCTAAAGCCTTAAGGATGATTTTTGATGAAAACTCTTATTTTCTAAAAGTGATTTGAGGATAATAAGTTGATGAAATATTTAGTGCTCAAAATTAGAGAACCGGAAAAATTGAATAGAGCTCAAAAAATGGAGAAATACGTCCCGCTGGGTTCGACTACCATCCACCAGAGGTGGCGGTGCCGGAGCAGTTGCGGTTAATCATAATTGGGGATAAGAATGATAAGTAATGACCGATTTGACATAAAATTGATGTGACATGAATAGTAATGTGAATAGTGATGTGATGTGACATGAATAGTGATGTGATGTGACATAAATAGTGATGTGATGTGACTTGTACTTGGCACGCAAACCAATGTAATCTTATCGAGTTATTTAACGTTAAAGTATTAAAACAATAAGTTCGGGTTTAGTGAATAAGATATTTTCGGGATTTTTCGAGATGACATATCATATTTTAAGATAATCAAGAATTTTAAGTCGAGATAAAATTTTATAGGTTAAAGTTTCGATTAACCGGAATTTCCATCTGAAACGAGTCGTTAGAAGAATTATTTGATTTAGGTGATTAATTAAGGATTAATTGAATTTAAGTGACTTTGACTTTAAGTTGACTTTGACTTTAAGTTGACCGTTGACCTTTGACTTTGGTCAACTATCATTTTTTAAAGCTCTTTAAAAGGGTACCGAACACCCGATTATGCAATAATTGACTTTAATAACTTTTAGATTTTACTTAGCTCGAGAGAATAAGTTATTTGATGATTATTACATTGTCCTATGTCATTTAAGTCAAAGAATTAACTGTGTTAGGTGCGGCACTCGGATACTGATCGATTCAAAAACAAATACATCACTAGCATTCTATTAAACTTCAAAGGTGGGTAAACTTTTGATTTTGTAAGCATGTCGTCTTTGTTATACTATATTTGTCAACTCTTTATAATCTAAAAATGTGCCTACGGCTATTTATAAGTTGCCAACGGATGGGGATGATGACCGCCCGGTGTCGAGAAAAGCCGAGAGCCATATGTCACCGCCAATCGGTGGGGATGACCCCTCGGTGTCGAAAAAGGCCGAGAGCCATATGTATGATGCCAACGGGTGGGGATACCCCTCGGTGTCAGAAAATGATTTTTATTGCATTATGATTATTTGACCTATATAGTGTCGCTTACGTTTCCCACTGAGTTTCACAACTCAAGCCTTCAAATGTTTTTATATTTCAGATAATGATGATCCGGGAGCTGAGGTGTAGGGGTCTGGCATCGTGGAGCGTTATTCTATATTTCCCAAATATTTAAAATTACATGTTTTTTGAGTACACAAATTATGGTGATGTAATATGAATTTATTAATGCGTAACTCTTATCAAACCATTATCACCTTTGTTACTCTTAAGTTTATTTAAGAAATTTTTAAGCCCACATTTCCGTATTTAAATTATTATTGTTTATGCTTCCGCAAACTATTTATAAATAATCAAGTGTACCACAGTGATGTTCCTAATCGAAATGGGTTCGGGGTGTTACAAATTTTCTTCTCTGAAAACCCTAAGAGAAGCCCTAACACCACCTCACACCACCGTACACCCTATCTGAATCGGTTCATATCTCTCATTCTCTCATTCTATCATTCTCTCGACTCTGGGTCTCGCTCTCAAAAATGGATCCCATTTTTCGATCAAAACCCTAAGATAATGTTCTGGGTTTTCTCCTACCCAGAAAAAATGGTTTTTTTTTTTTTTAAGTTGTGTAACTCTATGTTGTAATATATTTCAAAAGTTCTGAGCAAATGACTCCTTCATTTCCCTGTTTTTTTTAGGATTTTCTTCAGCCAACAATTTTTTTCTCAAAAAGTCCCGTAAATAATTTTTTCCTTGTTATTTGCATTTAATAAAAAGGGTTTGTAAACCTAATTTCTTGCTTATTCTACTGATTTCATATTTTTTTAGTTTAAATTTGTTTTTTCGATTTCGACATTTTCTGGTCTTGTCACCAATTTATGGTGATGGAGTAGAAGCTGATGTCGAACATATATTTGAAATAAAAAAATTAAAAAATCATATAGATCTGCTTTTTAATAATAGCAACATTTCTTTTTTATCTGGGTTTTCACTAACTTTCAAACCGATTAGGCTGTATGCAGTGCTCAATGATGATTTTCCATATCTGGTTTGTGCCGAAAAAAAATTGTTTGATATTCTATAACTAAAAATATTTTTTTTTTTTCAAGATTCGAGTCCATTTTTTCAGATCTGAAACACAAAACGTGCGGATCTGAACATTTTACGAAAAAAGATAAGTTTCATTCTGATTTTTTTTTTTTTTTTTTGAATATTTATATTCTGTAAATAATATTTTTTTAATATTACAGGTTAATAAATCCCGAAATAGTCCAGATCGAGAAGATTATACTCTGAAAATAAGGTAAAACGTTAAGATATTTTTTTTAATTTCATTTTTTAAATTTTCATATGTATATAGACTTTTGAAATGTTTAAAAGAATGTAAATTTTTTTGTTAATAATTTAGTTTGTTATTTATATTGAGCGATGTTTTTTTTAATTGCACAGGTTGTTGGATAATGATCGTTGTATGTTGTATGGAAAAAAGGTTCTGACAACAGAAGGACTGAAAAAAGATAAGTAGTATCCCATTTTGTAATTTTGTTTTAAATTTTTTATTGTTTAACTTTCTAATGAGAAAAGATAAGTAGTGTGCTAATATACAATATGAACCAATAATTAGTTTTAATTAATTGTTAAATTTATGGGTATTTTTTTAACTGTTAATCAAAGAAAAGCTGTATATATCATAGTTCCATTGTTTGATGTTTAATACAAATTATTTCATTAACTTTTTATATTATTGTTTGTTAAACTGATCCATCAATACAAATAGAATAAGAATAGTTGTTTTTGTGGTGTTATCAATTGAGTGATGTTACGGCTTATTTAATATGATTGCATATGTGAACCTGCAATATGTAATGCGATTGATAAATTTTTTTTCTCAGGTTATGGTTGTGCAAACTTGCAAAGATAACTGAAAGCACATTTGGGAGCAAGTGTTAAAAAAGATAAGTTCATGGTACATTTTTGACATTTTTTTAATAGAGATTAGTATGTTTAGTTAATGTATTTTTATTTCTTTCAGGTACTGTTGAACTTAAATACTATAATACATGAGCATTGTGATAAATCCAGAAACAGATAAGTACTGAAAACCACTAACTCCTACTTTACATTATATGTCCTATTTTTTAAAAAATGAAAATACCGTTTGATGTATTTTTATCCCTTCTTCGTTTTTTCCCAAAACCGTATCTCCTTTGAGTTGCCTCATGTTCTGTAGTTTAATCTAGTTTTCTTATTGCCTTAGCCTGTCTGTGTTTTTGGTGGTGTTCGGTTTGAAGATTTTTTGAAATGAAAATGAACATCATGCCATCTATGTATACTGATCCTAAAACTGACTCCTTTTTTTTTTATTAAGATACAACTTGAGACAGAAAATCTTTTAAAATTTTTGATGATTTTTTTTATTCTTTTACCATATATATATGACGTTGAAAAACACATATAATCAATTAAATGCATTTATAATGTAAATGGAAATAAAATATCTTGTTGCCATGTATGATGTCGAATTTATTGCTCTGCATTTCTTTATCTTGTGTTGAAATTATGAATGATTTTTTTTTAACTGCAATCATAATTGTCTTATTAGATTTATATTTACATTCATGATTTTTGTGGGTATTTTTATTATTCTGGTGTTGTGTATATTGTATTTGGTATTTGATATAGAAAATTAACTGTAGTGAAGACTCTAAGCTAACAAAGCCTCTTGACCCTACACCTTGAGTGTAGTGGAATCCTGATAGTGCTGGGGTCTTCACTAAGCAAATTTTGTATGATTTTTTTTAGAAGTACCTACTTGTTTGTATCATTTTATGTCAATCAAGATGCACATGTAATTTAGTTTATTTTCAACAAACACTGTTTCAGCAATATAAAAAGATTCATTTAAAAGTAATATATAGTATTATTGCAAAATTGTAAAAAGCAAACTTGAATTAAGTAATCCCATTAAGCAAACAACCAAAACTGAAACCTAAACTACTAATTTTTTTCAAAGAAATATTAAAACCAAACAAAATTCAAAAATTAATAAAAAAAAAAACTAAAAACCAATTAGCTTCATGCTAAGCCCAAAAAATCCTTTCAAATTTTCTATTCTTCTTTTTCGTTCTCTTGCTTGATAATGCTCTTCAGCTTTTTGCAATTGCTTGACGATGAGAATTCCTCTAGCAAGGAACACTTAGTACCAGAAGCTTCGTTTCCTTTGCTTTTTTTTTTTTTAACACTTTTATTTGGGGTGTTAACCTCATCTTCTGAAGAATAATCCTATAAAAATTATTAAACTTAACTAATTAATATAATAAATACAATAAAGTCATTATGTAACTTTATAAATCAAATTTCATATACATTGATATTTATAAATTTAAATTAAAAATTAAATACCTTCAATTGTGCTGAATCATCTGCTTGCAGTTTTGAAAAGAAACCCGACTCCTACAAAAATAGATTTAGTTTAGTGTAATCTCATAAATTACAAATACCCTCAAGTCAATTTTCTATTTACCTGACTCTCAAAAACAGAACATCCATATTTCGAGATTAAGACATGATCATCTGTCAGTTTCACAACTGTGAATGCCCTTGTGTAGTTTCGAAGTTGCTCTGATTTAATTTGTACTTTGAACAGTATTTTTTTTCTCAAGTAGGGAGCAGATTTCCTCAGGGATTTCATCTGTGTTTTGTTTCTAAAAAAAAACAATCATAAAAAAAATATTTGATTAATTTAGATGATAAATTTAAAAAATTAATAAATTATAAACTAAAGTACCAAAAATTGTTAAAACAATTTTTTTACCTCCATGCATTCCTCCCTCAAAACGGTGCACGGTTTTCCTATAAGAGTTTCACAATCCCTGTCCCAATACAGAAGAGACGAACATGCGGTCTCATCCACTGTTTGGAACTGAATTTTGTACCTAAAAATTCCGTTTCATGGTGGCTCTCACATTTGGCACAATACAACTGTTCACCTGCTTCTTCTAATTTCTTCAGGCATTTACTACACGAAAGATACCACCACTCTCCTATAAAAGACACAATCTTTGCACAAACCCAGAAACTTCCGACCTATAATTTAAAAATATGTTAAAAATTGAATAGAAAAACAAACAAATATAAGATTAATAAAATAATATTTTATAATTTGAAAATTTGCAACCTCTCCCCTTGTGTACAATTGATCCAAAGTTCTGAATGAAGAATTTTCAGACTCTAAATCCTCTACTATTGTGCGAGCCGACGGCGCTGTCACATAGCTTATCGACCTTGTTTGGGTGCTTGTTTCAGGCAGCCTAAAAAAATACAAATTGTTATATGGAAATAAACACAAATTGTCACGAAAAATAGAAAAAAATAAGAACAAAAAGTCATTACCTCTGTTTAAACTCACTTTTTCCTCAAAATTTGCATCAAAAATCATCTTTGTTACATGAAAGGAATTTGTCACCTTCACCTGATCTGAAAAATCCAAAATTACTGTTAAGATAGGAAAGATAAAAAATCACATTTATTTTTAATAATTTTTAATTATATACAGTTGTTAAAATTATTACCTCTATAAACCTTGGCCCGACACATTTGAAGTATAATTACTGTGGGTTCTAAACCTTGGGTCCTTAGATGTTTGAGGATCAAATCAACATAATCCTCCCATAATGTGCAGCTTACACGATTATTGCTGCAAAATAAAATTATCCAAATTATTATTTCAATATTTAGATGTTAAAAGTTTTGCAGCAATTTTTAAATTTAAATTACTCCAAATCTTCTAGCGTAAGCTCGATAAATCTGGTCATCTTCCCTCCAAATTCTTTGTTCTGAGCTGACTGCATAGATACAACCCTTCTAATGACATCTGGTATTTTTTTGCCAAATCAGTTTATGAAATACAAAATTAAGTAATAATTACATGTCAACTGTAAAATAATAAATTTTAAAAAATCATACCAAATAACAATGTCTCATCAACAGTTGAGGCATTTGACAATTCAGAGAAATTCTTAAAATTAAACATGAAACGTGGGAATGAATTGTCAAACATTTCAAAAATATTAGTTCTGCCATGAAAAAATATTTTGTGTTTTGTTGTTGCTTTGTACTTGTCCGTCTGGTTAGCCAAAATGAATTCACGTATTGCGTAAACACGTCATTCTTTCAATATTTTCTTGAATTGATCAATCTGAAACGACGAACTGTCCCTTGGATATGATCTCCCTACACAAATTAAATTATATGAATAAATATTGAATTATAAAACCATAAATCAATTGCATGTATAGATTACCTCGATATCGTGGAAGACACATTCTAAACTTTGTATTTGGGTCTTATCATTGTATGTGGACTTTTTATACAACCGAACCAAACACAGCTTCACCACTCATTGAGTTTTGGTCATGTTTAAAGCACGAATAAGAGTAATCATGAGTGCCATTAATATTGAAAGGTTTTTGATAGTATCTCACAAGAAGTTTTTTTCAAGTTCTCGGATTTATAAGGATGAATTTTGAATGCGTAGAATGGATACTGAAACCGAACCACATATTTATAGGTGAGCAATGACATTAATTATGGAAAATTTGGATTTTTATCGAAAAAATAATAAATCTAAATTTTCTATTTTATTATAGCAAGTTTTCTTATCAAATTGATTAAATTACAATTTAGTTATTTTTCGAATTATGTAAATTCTGTTCGAATGTGCGTCGACATTAGCGGAAAAAAATTGTAAATGGAAAGTCAATGATTATTGTTACAAACCTTTTCTTGTTTAAATTTATTTCTTGTCCAACAATCCAGAAGATTTTATTTTTTTTAATTATGGTACTTTTGTTACTGTAATCGCAGAATATATTGGAATGTTAATTAGATTATCAATTAGCAATTGCCAATTTAATTTTATTACCTTACTTATTTTGCTTGCGCCACAATTAAACATATTGCCACAATTAATCAGATTTAAAATTTATGCCTTTAATAATATTTATTTTTCTTGCGCCACAATCAGAAGATTTTGATTGCAATTACAATCTATAGTAAACATTAAATTTCTGCAATAAAAAAATAAAGAAAGTAAACACGATTTTTATATAGAAACTATACATTGTTACCTTGATTACCGTTGTAAAGGAATAAGTAAGGAAGGTTGAAAACTCAATTTTGGTGCAACAATCAACGGCGATATTTACATTTATAATTGATCATACCATAATTACAAAAATTTGACTCATAAAGTTGCTGCCAGCCAAAAATTAAAACGCTTTTTTTTTATTTTACCAAAGAAAACGTGTTACACATATTTAGAAAGAGCATTTGAGCGGGAAAACAGATTTAGTAAAAGCTTTGTTTATATATATATATATATATATATATATATATAGATGAAGGACTCGCACCCTTTTCAGTTTTTAGCAATCAACACACAACATTTTAATGAGTTATTGAGTAAGCAGACAAAATAAAAATAAATAGCAAGAATATAATTGCAATAAAATGAATGAGACACGAATTTATAATACATTTCCATTTTTTACCGGTCCACTATTATACTCAACTTTTAATAATGTATTAAATATAAAAAACAATTGTGTTCCATTTTAACTAATTAGTTATGCAACACACTTTAGTAAATTGTGTTACATATAGGATCTTTAATTTTTTATTGTGTAAAATTCTCCAGACGTGAATTGAGATCACGACTGGAATCAAGTCTTTTTTTAAAAAAAAAAAAATCAGTCGTTAATTGAGTTAATGACTCATCTCGTTAATTCGATTAATGAACCACTTTAAATTTTTAAAATATCGAGAATCTACCTCAAATGTGTAATGTTATTTGCAATTCATAATTTTCTGTTAAAAAAACCCAATAATATCTTGGGGCACCCTTTAGGCTTTAGTTTTTTTTTTTGACAGCAGGTTAATTATATTTAAATAAATGAACTCAAATATATGTATAAATATTGAATTTGATTACATCAGCAAAAATATTAATGAAAGCTCAGTTTTATTCTAGCATTGACTAATTGGGCGTTTGACTAAACTTATAAGTTATAAGTTCTTCAAAACATCTTATAAAATGTTTAGAGACCTTACAAGCTCTCTAAAGTTTGTTATTTTTTAAAATAAAAAAATTATAAGATCATAAAATAAGATGTTAGGGGCTTTAAAAGAAACAAGATGTTAGGGGCTTATTTAAAAGATCTTATAAATTTCTAAATCTTATAAGATGTTTTAAGAGCTTATAAGACGTTAGATCTTTGGCAAAAACTTGTGTAAGACGGTCGCACGGTGCGACGGGTGATGCTTTTAGTGTAAAAAGTGATATCTTGTCTGAATACACTTAAGTGTTAAGTGTATTCAGACAAAATATCACTTTTCACACTAAAAGAATCATTTTTTACTCTAAAAATATCACTTTTTACACTAAAAGTGCAATCCGTCGCACCGTGCGATCGTCTTATAAGAGACTTATTCTAGATCTTTATATATATATATATATATATATATATATATATATATTATGTGGAAATGGGTCAAAATGGCCCATTCCATAACTAAAAAAATGAAAAAATAACCATCTCTTGAAAACACATGTTTTTAGTCATTTTGGCCAAACAAATGACATTAGTGCCCTTTAAGCATATTACATCAGGTCACCTTTTCTCTCTTTCTCATTTTCACTTTCTCTCTCTCACTTTCGGTTCTAGCACTAAATTTTTCGGCGGCCATTTTTTTCGATGAAATCTCAAAACAATGTAAGCATTTTATCTCTAGCTCATCCTTTATTCATTTCAGTATCGTAGTTAGTTTGGGGCTGGGTATATACTAGATTTGAAAACCATAGACTTGAAAATCAGATCAAATAAGCTCGAACACCAATCTGAAGTGTAACTCGACATCTAACTCGATGTTGAGTCACATGTAACTCGACATCGAGTTACATGTGTCTGAACATCGAGTTAGATGTAACTCGATGTCGAGTTATTTGTAACTTGATGTCGAGTTACTTACTCGATGTTGAATTACATGTCAGCCTTTATATTTTTTTTATGTTCTTTTATTTGATAATCTGTTGGTGTTGGTTTTAGATGGAGAATGATAAAGTCATAATTGTCCATTGTGGTTCTTGGGATGGTAATTTCTATAGAAATGGTGAAGAAGTACTCGTTTTTACGTCGTTGTGGACAATATCAAATAGTAGGTTTGTGGATATTGTTCATAACGTTGTAAATGGTGATCGATGATTATGTGAATATACACTGTTTAATGTCAACTAGGGGTGGTTCTGAGGTTAATTCTTTGATTATGTGTGTACGAGATCTTCGACGAGGAGCTGAAATTTTCAAAGATCTTCGAATATTTGTGATCTTGCAACCAAAAAATCATGGGATGGTAGGGACCTCGTACACCGAAAATCATAATCCAAATGGTTTTATGAACCTCATGGTTGCTCAATCTTATTCTTATGGTATTGGCACTCAATTCATGCCCATAAGTCCATATAACTCACACTACGACATTAATTATATACATGGTCCACCACAGTGTATACCAACCTATATGCAACATGTTATGCCCGATAATTATCCAAGTAAATCTCGGACCTTGGAGCCTCAACCAACGTCTATGAAACATGTAGTACCCGATAACTATCCAAGTAAATCTTCTATCTTGGAGCATCATATGAGAATCAATAGTAGTGGTCATGTGGATGGTGGTGGTGGTGGATTTAATGATGATTTTGGACAGTATGATGGTTTTGGGGACCATGGCCATTATGATGACCAAGATGTCGTTGGTGATGAACATAACTTACACGATAAACAATTTGTTCCATCGGGGGACAATGATGGTGACACATCTGGGGAAGAAGATGACGATTCAGAGTACGACGTTGAGGATGAACTAGTCCATCGGTTGATTTATGATCACTTTGGATGGGAAAAAGACGACTATTTTGTTCGGATGTCTGTGAAGAGAATGATGTGAACAATGAAATCATAATATGAGACAATGACGAGCATGTTCTTCGGAATAGATGATTTTCAATCTATAAAGTACCTCCATGTTGATGCCGACGATGTAGATAATGAGAACGCTGAACATACGGAGCTCTCAATGGTTAGGTCGCAACATGCTTGGATGGTTCCTGGAACGTCATATCGGTATCCCAACCTTATTTCCATTCAACATGAACCACCTAACATCGAGCATGACTTATTTAAAGGTGCAGTGCTTGAAAGCAAGGAAGAATTGGTAACAAAGTTGGGCTTCTACCATCTACACCGTTGTGTCGAGTATAGAACAACACGGTCTTCGACTTCACGTTATGAGGCAGTTTGCAAGCATAAAGATTTCACCTTCTTACTTCGTGCAAATGCTATGCAATGAAGAAGCTGGAAGGTGACTAAATTTGAACAATCTCATACATGTGAAGCGAACCTAAGTAAACATGCTCCTCGACAATTGCTTTAGAAGATTATTGGAGCTTTGTTTACGCCAAGACAACTAAAGGAGGGACGATCCCTTAAGCCTAGGGATCTTATTGATGATTTGTCTGCTGAACATGGGATATACATTTTGTATGACAAAGCACTAAAATCACAACATTGTGCTTACAGCTACATACGTGGTGACCACTTACAATTTTGGGGGATGTTGTCTGCATATTCTTGTACATGTTGAGAAAAAAGAGCCCTGGTACAATTGTCTACACGAGACTGATGATGATGATAGATTCAAATATGTTTATATTACCTTACATGCGTCAATTAAAAGATTCAGTGAGTGTTGTAGACATGTAATTGTTGTTGATGGCACACACCTAAAGGGCAAGTTTAAATGTGTGTTGTTTATTGTGGTTATAAAAGACATCAATGAACAAGTATTTCCATTAGCATATGGTGTGACTGATAAGGAGAAGGACGAATCATGGGAATGGTTTATGAAGCAATTATGCAACACGTACGGATGTCTTGAAAATATGTTTATTGTATCCGATCATCACAAAAGTATTAAGAATGTAGCCGACAGTCTATACCCTAACGCTGCGCATGTTGCATGCACATATCACTTGAGGCAAAATATTAGAAATTATTGAGGTCAAGTGTGAGCTTATACAAAAAGGATGCGTACACTTATTCGCTAGAAAGATTCAAGAAGATTATGGGCTTGATTCGAAATGCAAACGAAAAGGCCTACGAGGAGTTGGTTAGGGCTGGAACGAAAAAGTGGGCACGTGCACGTTGTCCAGTTATATGCTATGGGTTCATGACATCGAATACATCAGATGTTCTTAATACTAGACTTGTCTGGTCAAGGAAATCGTCAGTTTGTTCATTGCTCGATTCTATTTGAAACCTTATTCAGGAGTGGTTCCACGAACGACAAATTGCAGCACAAAACATGAACATTGAAGTCACCACAGATACAATCGAGAGATTGACGAAAGTAGGTGCGCTGAGAAAGATGCACGTGTCACCTATTAGTAGCTTAATTTATTCTCGTGAAGGATGGGTGCGTTCTTTTGTTATTGATTTGGCCAAGAGAACGTATACTTGTCGAGTTTTTCAGCTTGATCTATTGCCGTGTCCACATGCGATTAAGGCAATCAGGTATAATTTTTTTTAATTATGAATTATTTCACGTCTACGATATAATTATATACATTTTTTTGCTATTTATTTTAGTAAGGTAAATCAATCAGTCTACAGTTACGTGCACGACTACTATAAAACAATATTACGCAAACTTTACGCTCTAATCGTCATGCCCATTACACATCCTAAAGATTGGAATCTGTTGGAAATGATACGACTTTTGGTTGTCAAGGCACTTCTAAATCCTCGACAAGTTGCCAACCGAGGACTCAACGGATTCCGTCTAGTGGTCCATCTAGTAACTCACAACTGTCCGTATTATGCTCTAGATGTCGTCAAGAGGGTCACAATCCTTCTACATGTAATATGGTGCTCCCTATTTGCCATGATGCAACAAGTGCGAGTGGAAGCAACACGATTGATCAACCTGCTAGAAGAATTTCAAGAAAATGCGGCATTTGTAAGAAGGAATGACATACTAGGAGGCTTTGTCCTGATAGAGCTTTTGAAGTCAATCAGTAAATTGAACATGTAATCCATAAAGTTTGTAATTTAATTGAACCACTTATATGACTCGATACCAAGTAGTATGACTCGATAACCCAAGTAATATAACTCGATATCGTGTGTTATCTCGTGATAAAGTACAATACTTTGTTTCAACTTTTCATTGATGTTTCTTGTCTTATGAGCCTTTGTTTCACTATTCATTGATGTTTCTTGTTCTACAGTACTTTGTTTCAGCTTTTCATTGATGTTTCTTGTCCTATGAGATTTTCATTGATGAGTCTGAAGCTCGTGGTATAATATAAATACCCCATCAATGTGGAATACATCTACATCTATCATCCATCGCCTTAAAATGCACACATACGACCTTGATTTCTCTCCTCTTCCACCCCTGGAAAACTCAGAAATAATTTCCTTATTGTGCTCTACAATGAAAAAAAATCAATGTGGACACTTCCGATGGATATTCTACTTGTTGATTTCCTTGTGAGCAAGTTGAGTAGGTTTAACAACACTTCCGTGTTGGCTGCTAAGGCTCTTCTGAAATCATAATTTCAGTGTACTTTTACATTTTCTAAGGTCAATCAACGCGTTAAGCATCTTCAAGCTCCTTACAACTTTTTTGCTAATATGTTTGCCACTCCAAGCGTTGTTTGAGATCGCAAGCTCGATTTCGTCCATTCTACTCACTAGAATACGCTTGACTGGGGCAAGATAATTTTTATACGTACTTCAAGTACTTTTGTTTACTTCCATTTTTTTATTAATTTTGTGTTTATGTAGGTTAATGCTACCCTCACGACCGCCTACGAGTTAGATGGGGAACCCTTGTTCGACAAACTCGCCCTGCTATTCAAGATTGAGCCTTGGAAAAATGACAATGCCAGCACTTGTTCAGCTCGTGTCCCTCGATACTTGCCTAAGCGTCCCAATTTTGGTGAAGGAACTTCATCAAATGTGTAGTTTAGTTCGATGATGTATTCTAATTTGTTTTAGCTTTAGTGTGCTTTAAATTCCTGCACTGTTGTTAGTCCCAATTCTAATTCGCTTTAAATTTGAAGTACTCTTGGTTTCAGCTAGATGTAGTCTGTTTAAATTCCCGCACTATATATATTTTATTAATTTTTACTCGACATCGAGTTACTAAGACTCGATGTCGAGTTGCAGTGACTCGATTTCAAGTCATATAACTTGATATCGAGTTATGTATGCTTCGTGCATGCATGACTGCTCTGTTAGCTGCACAAACCAACATGTAACACAAACTAACCAGCAAAGAATACCAACAAAACCAGCAACTACAACAAGAATAAACCATCTCCAATAAACCATATCCAATAAACCAACTACAACAAGAATACCAAAACACAATACAAACTATCTCGAACAACAAATATATACAACTGAATCTAGTGGTAAATATATACAGTCGATCTTAAATATGCAGTCATACATCGGTGCTCAAAATAAAATATAAACTAACTATGCAGGTAATATCTCTCTACTGTGAGCAAAAATCGCCAAGGCCATCTTCCGTCGATACTTGCGGACTGTATCTATAGTCTGCTCTGCTGGGATAGGCTCACCCAACAAATACTCAACATACATGCAGGCGAACGCGCCACAATTATGGCTATCCATCTGTATGAACTGCTGGTCAACCGACATCATCCTAATGGTCAGCATGTCGCATCTAGGCAGAATCTGACGCTTCTCAAAATAATTCCCAACCAGAGCAATCGGGGAAAAAGGCATCGAAGCGGGAGCAATTGTCGGTGACGGTGATAAAAGATTTTTGGGTCAGTATGGTCGTCCATCTGATGCGACAATGGGTCATAAAACTGAATATCCACTCGAGCAGCCGAACTCAACATACGACCCAATGCGATACGTATAGACATACAAAGACGATCGACAAGTAATAAAAACATGAAACATTATTAAGTGGATAATATGACTAATACGATAAAGCTATAATATGACTAATACATACATCCGAGACCCAGTACCAAGGCTGCCCCCACTGGATTGCTACCATGTACATACTTCGAATCGCCCTCGCCTCGAGTCAAAAAAAGATCAAAAGGGGCAATGCCCGACCCATTCCCACCGGGCTTTTCAAAAAATCGGGTCGGGCCAGGCCGGGCCAAACAGTGTCCCGGGCCGCAAAAATAGAGAACCCAACCCGGCCTAAAAATGAAAATTACACTAAAAAAGTCGGGCTTTTCGGGCTAGCCCGCCGGACCGGTCCGGGCTTTTGAGGCCCGAATTTTTTTGGGCCTTAAAAAATAGAGCCCATCCCATTAGAAAACCGGGCTGGAATTGACACATCTAGCCTCGACGAATCATAATGTAGGTACGAGCAGCTGCCTCCGTAGGTACCCAGACACTCTTCGTCATCGGATGTATAACATCACATGCATTCTTCAGGTACATTTGTGGATAATTCATTTTAAATCATTAGTATCAACAAAAAAAGTATGTTCATCGAACGTCAACTGAAATTACAAACTTACAAAAAATGAACAATCTTGGATGTTCAGAGTATCTGCTCCGATGCAAGGATGCAGGCGAACCCCAACACGCAACCTCCAAACTAGGACCTCGAGATATATAAGGCTCCATATGGTGCAACAATTTAAACATGGGATTAAAATAATAATAACAATTATTGAAATGAAATAAATACTTAAAAAAACTAATTACTAATTACTTGCGAAAGTAGTTGGGGCCCTGATACCAAGCTGGTACTAGCCCTGATCTCGAATGACAGACATAAAAGAGCAATTAATTATCTATAATTATCTATTAGCTAAACGAGTAATGAAATGAAATATCATTAATAATACAAAGAAAATGTGAGTCATACATCGGGGGTCAGCAGTCTCCAAAAATTGAGCATACTATTGTTGTGTCTGTCGCTGCCTCATCTACTCGTCTAAGTCTATAAATGGAGACTGTAAGTACCTCGACGACAAACATACGCGACGAGCAGTACATAATGAGGCATCGAGAGTAATGTCCCCCATCTCGGGCCCCACAGCTCTCCCAAGTTTGACCCCCTGCAGAATCATCTGCCGGAAAGGTCTCTACGCAATGCTCAACAACTACGGTGGGTGGAAGCTATGGGGGTGGGGGTGTGCCACGCAGAGCACTATCATGCATTGCCTGCGAAAAACCCTCCCCCGTGTTGGGTAGCCTAATATCCTAACAAATTAGATTAAAATATACTATTAACATCATTATTATTACAAAGTACTAATTAAATAGAAAATTGAATGCATTAACGTATACATACCCCATATACAAAGTCTGATGTTTGTACAGTATATGTATCCTCCTGGCCTTGACCAGTCCCGTGGTTGGTGCATAGAGATGGATCATCCATTGCCGACTATGAATCATCATCGCGGTCGCTCGACTCTGCAGCCTGCTCACGTAGTATCTGATGAAGCAAACCAGGCACCCAGGTATCTAAATATGAGTGAATCTCATCTCGTATCGAGGCCATCATGATCTCTCTGACGCTTTAGTGCATGATCAACTGTCCTACCTATGACTGTATTCACCAACTTTAGGAAAATTCGAGCAGAATGGCTCGCTGGGGAGTCAGCCTGAAAACCCGGTAGAGGTGGAGGGGGTGCACTGGTCTGTGCAAAAGAACGAGGAGACCCCGCTGTGGATGTGGAAAGAGGGGAAACGCGTAGAGGCGGCAGAGGCGAATGTGGAGGGGACACACGTCGAGGCGGATGTGGAGGACGAGGCGGAGCAAAGCTAAGGACGACTCGAAGCAAGCCTCCTACTAACAACAACATGGTCAAGTAATCCATGCGATATGTCCATATCAATCCCCTGCATATAGGGGAGTCGTAACTCCTCATCGGTGAGCTGAAGAGGTGTGCATATCATCTGTAAAAAACAAGAAAATTGTACTTAATTACGAACAAAATGGAATAAATACCACAATTGCACATGATTATTTAAAAAATAAAATTTACCCGAGGGCTGTCAAATAAGGCCACCGCAACGAAGCTCCTAGGATAGCCCTCCAACCCAGATGTTAGGGCAAGTGCTTGACCGAATACATGAATAGTAGTCTTATATGCCCATAACTGTATCAAACAAAAAACAAATAAGTAATCAACCCAATTACAATATGAAATGCTCGTGTTAAAAGTGATACGTGTTTAATATATATATTTGTAGAGGGTACAAGTAGGCATATATATGGAACTGGACGTTTCTAGCACGATCATCAAGGGATCAGACTACAGTGTCAATGTAATGAAGGAGACACCCATGCACGTAGGAACCCCATGGGAATGCTCTAAACCCCGGGACATCCTCAACTAAGGTCCATAGTCACAATGGGACAGGGGTCCGCGAATCATATCCCAATAAGTACATCGTGACAAACAACACATATGCGATCTAAAGATCATCATCTGGTCGTGCTCTAAAATGGCCCTCCATGAAAATCGGTAATAACTTGACCGCTATCATGGACTCCCCGTCAATATACCGATGGTAAACTCCTCCTGCCAGTGGGAGATTCTGAGAGGAACATGGGTCGAGTGTCGATGGGCCAAAGCTTCGCCACATCATCATACAGAACTCCCGTCGGCCAAATCTGAGGTTCTACCCACCAACGCGGAACCACAACTCGTCCCCGCTCTGATCCATCAACTATGATCTCTCTACCAAGAAATCGCAACATCCCCTTGCTCGTGTAGTATGTATCTGAGTCAAAGTCTAGAAATGTGCCAAATAGACCATCCCTAAACTGATCTAAAATCCCGGATGTCGTCAACTCGTCCCGAATCCGATATTAGCTGGAATTTGGAATAGGAATTCAATTTTCCCTTCCAGTTCTAAGTTGCTCCCCATCCATACCCAATCCTGTAAAAAACACAGCAAGAACGAACAAGTTAACTATATGAGATATGAAAAAAAGTTGTTGTCAATATGTGACTCGATATCGAGTTAGGTATAACTCGTCATCGAGTTACACTATGATGGCGAGTTACATGTGACTTGATACATGTAACTCGACATATAACTCGATATACAGTTACATATTAAATATGTGAGGGATATCGAGTCACATGTAACTCGTCATCCGCAAACTAACTCGATGGCAAGTTACATCTAACTTGATATCGAGTTAGACTGACTCGATATCGAGTTAGTTTGCGAATGACGAGTTACATTCACAAACCTTTGTCGTCTTCATCTCCACCCCCAAACCACCATTAACGAAGTTCAATCTTTTCAATTCAAGCCCTAATTTGTCGAAAAACTAGAATTTCTACAAAATCTACAACAAATCCTAACCTAAAACCACATTAGACTAACTAATTCAACAAAAAACATGAATTTAAAGAAATAGAGTTTGAAATACATACCTGGTTAGAAGTCGAAACACTTTGTCCTCGTAGGGTTGCTCGTCGCCATCGCCTGACTTCAAATAAGGAAGGTGAGCACCGTTTGTTTTCGAGTTATGAAATTGGGCCTTGACTTGAAATGGCTTGTAAGTGACAAAAAGGGCAATTTTGGAATTTCACCCTAAAAAATGGCTAAAAAATATGTGTTTGAAAAAGATGGCTAAAAAACATTTTTGTTTGTTCAAAATTGATCAAATCGGCAATTAGATTTCAAATAAAAAGTAAGAACGTATTCAGTATTGCTATAATTATTATAAAGAAAATAAATTATTATTGTTTAACATACAAATTGGCTATTAATTTTCAAAATTACTACAAATTATCAAAAATAAATACAAAGAATATTTTGTTTTGGTAACCATATTTTAATCAGTTCGAAAAATGATTCTAATCATAATTTAATTGTTGCTATTTTATTAATTTAGCAAATTCTCATTAATATGGATAAAATTGGCAATTAGATTACAAATCTATATCTATATATATATATTTATATATATAAAGAGAAGTCGTTAAGAATAGTATGTTGAATTTTTCCCGATCAATTGCATTACTATAAAAAGTAAAAAAAAATATATGTAAAAACGAGAGGTGATAAATATTTGGTTTTTCATTGTTGTTGATAGTCAACTTCCTTTAAATAATCACTTTTAAATGGATATAAAAAATAGAGTTATGTAAATTTAGCTTTCCAAATCTGTGTATGTAACTGTGTACTGCATTAATTATTGTATTTATCTTTTTTTTTTAAAAAAAATTAATAACTTTTTCATTTTGATTTTTTTTACCTATAATATATCAAATTAATCATTTTTTTTACAATCTTCAGTTTGACACATATATTGCATATTTAAATTAAAAATATAATAAATAAAGAAATATTAGAAATATTTACTTATTATTTTGTAATTTGTAACATGCTTTTAAAAATTATGCATTCGGACTATTGGACATCAATTTGTACATTCATGTATTTTGCCTATTTATGATATATATATATATATATATATATAGTTATTATTTGGGCTTAGCCCATTTCTCATTAATTATATTGAATTATATTTAATTTGATTGAATTCAATTAAAAATACTTATTTTGTCTGTTTGATAATTTTTTTATAAATGTTTATATACAAAAATAAAATAATTTTTGTCTGTTTGAAATATTTCATTTTCCATTGAAATTGCGTTGTTAAATATAAAACATGGTTTTTGTTTAATTCCTTTAATAAGGTTACGATTCTTTAGCCTTATAAACTCCAAAAATATTGAAATTTGAAATAATTTTATTTCAATACAGTGTATTAAATATTCAACATTATGGTAGTAAAAAGAATTCAACGTTGGGCAAATTAAATTTTTTCAAACTTTGATTTTCTTATAGAAAAAGATGTTTTATAAATAGATACTCTCTGTATTCACACAACCAACTATTTTATATTTAAATATATTTTTTTAATTGTTTATAATAAAATATTTTTTATTGTTTAATAGTATTATTTATAATTAAATTAATTATCTTTATATTTTAATTATTTTTTTTAAAATTTTCCCAATAACTATTATTTTCTAAAACATAGATAACTATTTTTTTATTTTAAAACATAGATAACATAAATCCATAAAGAACGAGAACAAGTAAAAGTGTAAAGATTATTGGATTTAATTTTATAATTAATAAAAGTAATAACTATAAATAGAATCAATATTAATAATAGATAATACAACTATTCTAAAAATCCCCGCCTAGCCCAAATTAGTCATTGCCTAAGCGCTATGCCCCCATTGTCTGCATAGTTTTTTAATTCTTTCGATTAGGCCCCGCCTAACCCTGCCCAGACTCCGCTTAGACGCTAGGCCCAGTCTGCCGCCCGACTAGCGCATAGCGCTTTTTAGGAACACTGAATTAATTATAATATACATATTCGAGGAATGAGTATGGGAACGAAGAATCCCTATTTTATCTAATCAGAATAGAGAGGGAGACAGGGGTATAAATATCGTCCTTGTTCCATCCCGTGTTCTAGAGAAGCGAGAAGTCCCCATTCCCGAATTAATCGGGGGATTCGTCGTCCCATTCTATTCAGTTACCAACAAGGATAGTTTCCTCCAGAAATATTTATGTCCCTAAATGCAAGATATAGAATTCATAAAACTATAGGGGTGGCTTACGGTTCCGATTCGGTTCCTCAACGGTTCTGATTTGAACCAGAACCATTTTTTTTTAAAAATAATTTATCAAATTTAATTACAAGATAAAAGGAAAAAGGAAAAATAGAAAAGGAGCTAGACATAATATTCATAGTAATAATAAATTAGACTTAACATATTAATAATATTAAGAGTAAATAGACTTAATATTCATAATAATATTAAATTTTGGACTTAATATAAATAATAATATTAAGTTGCTTATATATCATCTTAAGATATTGAGTAATCAAAATCATGTGGCTCGTTTACAATATTTAGTTTAAGATGTGTCTCATGCGTTTGTGAATATAAAACATCATAATAAATATTTAATATTTCTTCTATCATATTTCTACCAAAAAATAAAAATAAAAATCTTTGGTTATAACCTTAAAACCGCCGGTTCCACCACAGTTCCACCGATGGTTCGAACCAGAGGTATAAACCACCGGTTCCACGATTTTTAGACCAAAGAACTGGAATCAGAACCGAACTACATGATTCCGATTCTGGTTTTGGAAACGGATTACGGTTCCGGTTTGGAACCCGATTTTGATTCCATTTGGTCACCCCTATAGAACTAATAGAAATATATATATATATATATATATATATATATATATATATATATATAAAGACAAAACAGAGGTCTACACACACACACTCACACATACACACACCTATAATATATATATAGGAATTAGATTAAATGAGACCACATTATTAGAATGAGACAGTGTGGACTAATCATGTCCACAAATCTGTAATTTTAGATGGTTGAGATTTACCCAATTTAATGGTCTTTTTAATTTATTTTAAATCAGAAACTGACAATATTGTAATTGTATAATTAGACACTTTCAATCAATTTGGTAATTGTTCATAATCGATCCCTATCCCCACAAAAATTGCTTGTCAGTTTACAATTTGAATTTCTTCAGTTTTTCGCGGTTGTGGGCGTAGGGTTTTCAGTCGTGGGAAGTGGTTTCTTCAAAGCTTGAGAGATCGTGAGTGTAAGTTGCAAGCGCATTGTTATTTGTTGAGCGAGATCAGTAATCTTCATCTCTGAAACTAGTAAGTATTTTTTTCCAGTTTTTTCGACTGTAATTGTGAAACTCTAGGGTTTTTTTAATTTTTCTTTTATTGCGTGTTGTTGTGTTTTGGGGAGAATGCGATTGCGAGTTGAAATCGTTATCTTAGGGTTTAGTTTGTGTCTTTCATGTATTTTTCGGTGATGGTGGTTAAGCTTTTGTTAATGGAGGTTCTAGGTTTTTTTCTAGGTGAAGAAGACGGATTTCTATGTTTGATGTATACTTATATTTTAGTAGGTTACTGTATACTTATATGTTTTTCGATGTATACTTATATGTGTTTTTTTTTGTATAAGTAGTTAATTTTTTGTATGTTTATGTTGTCTTTGTATATTTATGTTTTTGTTGTATACTTATGTGTTTTGTTGTATACCTATATTTGTTGAAAAAATTAGGAGATTTTTTATGTATCTTATATGTGTTTTGATGCATATTTAGTTATTTTTTACCGTATGTTTTTTATACAATCTGCTCTAACACTTTATTTTTGGTTTTTTGTGCCAGGACTGGTATTTTGTTAATCATGGCTAAAAGAGGTAGAAAAGGTGAACAGCGCGTCGAGGGCGACTGTATACATAGTCAGATTTTATTGTATAGATAGATATATTTTACTATATAGGTAGTCTGATTTTATTGTACAGTTAGACATAGTTTACTGTATAGGTAGCCTGATTTTATTATACAGCTAGACATAGTTTATTGTATACCTAGCCTGATTTTATTGTATAGTTAGACATAGTTTACTGTATAATAATTTAGTTGATTGATTTGTATCTAATAATTGTTGATTTTTTAATTATTGTTATTTGGTATTCATAATAAACCGTAACTATTGGTCTGCCCATAATAATCTTATTAATTGATTCCTTAATTCATGGTCCCCACATGTTTTTGTTTGACAATTGTAATATGCAGTACAAATATATTAAATATATAGTATAATAGTGTTAAATATACAATAAATATATGTTAAATATACAGTACAATAATGAGCATGATTTTCTCTCTCTATAACTGATTTACTTAATTCACGGTCCCCATATGTTAATGAGTGTGACTCTCTCTCTCTCTCTCTCTCTCTCTCTCTCTAACTGATTCCTTAATTTACGGTCCTCACATGTTTTTGTTTGACCATTTTAATATGCAGTAAAATTATGTTAAACATACAGTAAAATAGTGTTAAGTCTATAGTAAATATATGATAAATGTACAACATACTATATGGAAGAGCACATGCGTGATTTTCTCTCTCCCTAGCGCGATTTTCTCTCCCAATAACTATTTTCATATTTAGACGGTCCCCCACATGTTTATTTTGATAATTTTACCCTTTCTGGGATTTAATTAAATGGTTAATGTATTATTACCCCAAATTATTCCTAGCCTTTGATGTAAATGGGGGAGGGTTGAGATTAGTCCACACTGTCTCACCATAAAATATGGTCTCATTGGATCCTCCCCCTATATATATATATACCTCGTGGATCGCACGATAAAAGACTAGTTTTTAAATAAGTTACTACAGTATTTTGAGGACTTTTTGCTTGGAAAATCAGCTCATCCAGCTCAATATATTGGAGTTTGTTCGCCTACTACCGATTCTGAGTCTGAAATCAATCCTGAGTTTTTGATATGAAGTCGACGTGATCAGTTTCTCATGAGTTGGATGTTGTCCTCCATAGCTGAGTCAATGCTTGGGCATGTAAATCGTTGTCGTACTACTCATGAGGTTTGGATTGTTCTAGAAAATTTGTTTGTTACTCATTCAAAGGCTCGTGTCCTACAACTTCAATTTCTACTTCAAACTTTAAAGAAAGGAGATCTATCCATTGATGATCATATTCTCAAAATGAAAAATGTTGCGGATGTTTATCTACTGCTGGTCATGTTATTAATGATGATGAATTGGTATTATACATACTTGGTGGTTTAGGATCTGAGTATGAGTCCGTAGTTGTGAACCTTACAACCAGGTCTGATTCCATTTCCTTACAAGAGGCTCAATTTGTGTTGCAAACTCATGAGATGCACATTCAAAGTTCTGTTTCCTCTGGTTCAATTGTTGCAAACACTGGTATACTTCAAACTCCTAATCCTGGTTCTACTCAGTCTCCCTCTGCACATCTAGCTTCCTTTTTAGGTGGTTTCAAAGGAGGTGGTAGGTTTCAGCGTGGTAGAGGTAGAGGTCGTCCTAGTAGAGGAGGTTTCTACAGGAATTCAAATAAACCTACTTGACAATTGTGTGGAAAGCCAAATCACACTACACTCAAATGCTACAAGAGATTTGATATAAATTTTACTGGTGCTTCTAATGCTTCTTCTAATAATCCTCAGGCTTACATTGCTGATGCAAACTCTTCTTCTATGGTTGATCCTCATTGGTACTTTGATAGTGGTCCTACAAATCATATCACTACATCCATGGGCAACCTCACTCTGAATTCAACCAACTATCAAGGTCCTGAAAAGCTAGTTGTAGGTAATGGTTCAACTTTAAATATCTCTCATACTGGTTCTTCTTTGTTTCATACCTATAATCAGTTCAAGTCCTTACTTCTCAATAATATTCTCGATGTTCCTCAAATAACCAAAATCCTTCTTAGTATTTTTCAATTTACCAAGGACAAAAATGTTCTAATTGAATTTCATCATAATTGTTGTTTTGCCAAGGACAATTCCAACAAGCAGACACTTCTGGCAAGAGTACTTAAAGATGGGCTATATCAGCTTGATTTCACTCATCTTAAGTCACTTAAGTCACTTCATCAGTCTTCATCTTCTTGTAATACCACTTGTAACTCTATTTCACCTTCTTGTAATTTTGTTCTCTTACCAAGTAGCAAACTAGTTCTATTCCTGTAAGCTGTGTTGCTATTTCTTGTAAGAATCATGTTAATGTTTGGCATAATAAGCTTGGTCATCCTTGTTCCACTGTGTTGTCTCATGTCTTACTGTTGGGAAATTAATTCTTAGATTTTGATGAATGCCATGTAAAACTTAGAATAGAAAGTTGGCACCCCATTTTTCTATTGTATGTTGCATTGTAATAGATGGGGCTGGTTGAGCTGAGTCAAGTCAACTATGCCTGAACATGCAAGAAGACAACTGGAGACTAGAAGGAAGACTCCGTTGTGAAATGAGTGTGGCAAAGAAGAGAAAGACAGAACTCGATCAAGGAGAGCATCTTGAGATGCAATTTGAATGAAGTATCGACCAAGTCAACTCAAGATAGCCATGTCTCAAGTTGAAGTGATTTAGTCATCCAATGATTGGAAGTTCGACTCAAAGTCAACCTGGGAAATTAAGAAAATGCAATCAAGTCGAGATAATCGAAAGAGATCCATTGCACAGAAATCAAGAGAATTACTTAAACAAGTAATAGCTCCATACTACCTTTCTTGAAGTGCTCAGTCCCAGAAGCGTGCAAAAGGAATAAACCAATGGGAAGCACTGCACCGTGTCAGAACTCTGAAAAGCTGAAGAATCGTTCATACGAGGAAACATAAATTACAAGGACTGCAACAAGACAAGCCAACGACCATAAGTGTCTTTTGAAAATAAGCATATCTCTTCAACGGGCAAATTTTCAAAAGAACACTATAAAAGGCTGAGGAGTTTATTTGAGAAAAGGGATTACCTTGACAACCTGAAACACGAACATTCAAGCTAACATTTGAACTATAACCAAAAATATTCTCAAGTTATTCAAGATCAATCCTCAAGCCTACATTACGAAGGAAATCAATCCAACACTCACCGTGAAGGAAAGACAACTTCAATCGGTTGAAGAGGAAACAATTTGAAGAATCAAGGGTCTACATTCCACGGAGGATTGTAGGAAGGTTCAAGGTTGAACCATTTCAAGTTTTTGGAGGGCTTCGTGATCAAATCCAAGGAGCTTGAGCAAGTGGGCTGTAGTAGTAGGTAGTAACGCCTGTGAAGAAGGCCGAGTCGTCACGAGAAGCCAACCGTGTGTGACCAAGGCAACTCCCATCGAGTCCCAAAGGATCAAGTCGGTTGTGTGATCAAGACTTGTATCACTGGGTCGTTAACCACTCTTGTATATTGATCAATACTTAGTGGATTCCTCTAGGAGTTGGAGAAGAGAGGGAGTAGAAGAATTACCCCATCTTCGAACCTCTATAAAAACTTATTATGTCATTTATATTTCAAAGACTTTAATTTTTGCACATTATATCTCACACATATTTGCTATCCAATTGATAATTAACTAAGTGCTAAAACCAAGTATTAAAACAAACTTAACCAAATTCAAGGGTGTTAAGTCTTCCAATAAAACATATCACCGTCGAGTTAAGTCTTTAGTCAAAACAAATGAGTTATTCTATCAACAAACTTCGAATGAGTCCGTTGAGTGACTAACTCTGTTGATTAACTAACTTAGTCGTCCTTCAAGGACTCAAATGAATGGACAAATGATGATATAACTTTTTAAAAGGACAATGTGGCCAAGGACATTCAACCCCCTTCTTTACAAAACTTTAGAAAAGCCATGTTCAACAAAGTCAAATCATGCAAAATGGCAAAAGAAAATTTTTCAAAAAAGCTTTTAACTCAATCTTTCAAAACTCATTTTCAGAACAAATCAAAGAAAATAAACTATATGTTTGTACAAAAGAATTTGAAAACTTTAAGATGCTTGCTCATCTATCAACGAGAAACCTTGAGATGTGGATAGTGATGATGGGCCACTCCAAATCTTACGTAAATCACCAATGAACTGATCGCACTTGGAAAAGAATATTGAAAAACACAAAATGGAAAATGATGACAACAAAAGAAGATTCTACAATGTGGCCAAGCATCCTTTACAAAACTTTAGACAAAGCCATGGGATAACAAAGAAATCATGTCAAAACGCAAAAGAAATGCAAATCGAAAGCTAACATGAGACATTCCAAAGGAAAATAAACTATCAAAAATATCCAACCATGAGCTATTCTCGATCTCAAAGCCTAAAAGAATTTGACACAAAAAAATGTGTAGAAGATTCTAAAGACCAATATGAAGGTCATGGCCATGAGACATTCCATGGACCAAAAATATCCAACCATGAGCTATTCTCTCTCAAAGTTGTTAAGGATGGCAGAAGAAAAGACCAAGAAGAGTCAGGTCAAAAAGTCATTGACCAAGAGGCAAAATCAAAGAAGTCATTGACCATGGTTAAAACGTTTAACAAGTTCTTCATTAAGAATTACAAAAGAAGCAAAGGTGAATCCTCCGAAGACACTCAACTCCTCCAAGTCAAGGGAAGAATGACCACCCAAGAGAGCGAGCATCAAAAAGTTGAATATCAAAGAGCTAACAATCCAAGGATGGAAAGAATCGATCAAAAAGTTGAAAATCTATGCTGAACTTTGCAGTAACCTGGTCACTATGCCATTGAATGCCCATATCCTGTAGTTAACAAATACAAGAATGAAGAGGAAAGAAGAGTCTCCAGGAAAGAAGACAGAAAAGAGAAAGCAATGTTGGTTGCGAGATCACGATATAGCCAAGTCAAAAGACACAAAGCAGACTCGGAGAGAGTGAGTGAGTGACGACTACTCAAGTGACTCGAAGAAGAAGCCTTGATCCGTCTAATGACTAAAGAATAAAACCAACCTCGACCAAGAAGATGAGGTACACTCTAACTCATCACACTCGATACTAGTGATAGTGATTGTGACACACACACTTCATCACCCACTGATCTTTATGACTCATTAGGCAAAATGATGAAAGATTTTGAACACATTAAATCCTCACACACACTACTAAATGAGGAAAACAGTCTACTTAAGAGCCAAAACTCATAGCTGACTAAGGAGCTAAGTACTCTAAGTCAAATAGCTGATGAGAATAAATATCTAAAGGCTGAAAATGCTAAGTTAATAGCAGAGATAGTTGCTATAGAAAAGAGGGAGAATGACCTCAAAAATGTGATAGCCTCATTCACTAAGGCATCCAAATCATTGGATGATCTTATTATGAGTCAAAGAGAATGTGGAGACAAGACAGACTTAGGATTTAATACCTCCGTGCTATGTCAAGCTCCAAATGTGATTTTGGAAAAAGGATCTTCAAGTAATGAAGTATCTCTAAAATCCAAAACTCCAAATGGTGCACACACATTTATTCTAAAGCACAATCACAAGCAAACTGGCCTTGGTTATAAAGGAAAAGGAAAACAGCCAGTTGAGTATGCTGAGAGGACAATTGAGAAGAAATCCAACAGAGTTCCTCAGCAAACTCCAAACAGGAGATACTCTGTAAAGAAGAAACAGAGTTACCAAAATCCCCAGAAATTCTATAAAAGAAACACATATGATGGGAATGGTAGAAAATATCCAAGCCAAGCTGATTGGAACAATGTGAACTATCAACAAAGATCTATGGAATACAAGCCTAAGTGGCAAAGGCCTAGAACTCAGCAAAGGCCATTCCAAAGACATAAGAGCTATCATCAGCACACATATGCACCTAGGCACTACACTCGGAGATTTCACAACTACCCAAAGAAGGCAATTTCTAAAACACATACACAGCATACACAAAAAAGAGACAGTTGTATGAACCTAGAACCCCAAGCAATTTGCCAAAATTAATTATGATTATGGCACGATAGATGGCAACCTCTTAGAGTCAAGTCATTTGGCTATAGGTTGGTCGGATCATCTTATAGCACTAACCCCTCAAGACCCGGATAAGCATGGGTACCTAAAACTAATTTCCTTGATTGCAGTTCAAGGAACAAAGTGCCAAGGAACCTGGTACATGGATAGTGGCTATTCCAAACACATGACAGAAACAAGAAAAATCTGTCAAAATTCAAGGAGATTAGAGGTGCAAAAGTCATATTTGGAGGAATGAAGCTCCAGGAGTAATAAGAGGCATTGGATCCATCAAGAAAAATGGATTAGAAATTACGGATGTTGCATATGTTGAAGGCCTCAATTTCAACTTGCTAAGCATAAGTCAACTCGTGACAAAGGCTACAATGTTGGATTCAATATGGGTGTATGCCAAATCAAGGATCTGAAACTAATGAAATAGTGTTGCAAGGATGCGCACAAAAGAACATGTATGTGGTAGATTGGTCAATCGCAACACCAAGCACTTGTCTCTGTAGCAAAGAGCACACAAAAATCAAGTTGGTTGTGGCACAAGAAGTTGAGTCACCCGAATTTCAAAACTATTAACAAACTTGCAAGAAGTAATCTTGTGAAAGGACTCCCAGCACTCGAGATACAAGAAGGAAAATATATGTGATGCATGTCGAAGGGAAAACAAATCAAATCATCATTCAAAGAAAAGACATGTTCATCTTCAACAAGAATATTGCACCGCTACATATGGATCTATTTGGTCCATTGAACCAAAAAAAGATAAGTGGGAAGAAATACACCTTGGTGGTAGTAGATGACTACTCAAGATATACATGGACAATATTCATGTGTAAGAAGAAAGAAACTCTACAGAAACTACCATAGGCCGATGAAGAGAATTCAAAATGAAAGAGTCAAACCATTATCAAAATAAGATCGACAGAGGAACCGAGTTTGTCAACGGAATAATAACTCGATCTTGTATTGAAAATGGTATTGGTCATGAATTATCTACAAAGGACTCCACAACAAAATGGAGTTGCGAAAAGAAGGAATAGAACTCTCAAAAGAAGCAGAAGGACTATGTTAGCCAAGCAGATCGCTAAAAGATTTTGAAGAAGAAAAACAACAACATGCTATACTCAAAATATATGCATGATAAATAGACATCCGACAAAGACTCCCTATGAGATTTTGACAGGGGAGAAAGCCAAATGTTGCATACTTTAGAATATTTGGATGCAAATGCTTCATCCATAACAATGGCAAAGATAATTTAAAGGCTTTTGATGCTAAAGGCGATGAAGGTATCTTCTTAGATACTCACCGAAAAGCAAAACCTACAGAGTGCTCAACAAGAAGACAATGGTTATAGAAGAATCCATCCATGTGGTGTTTGATGAACCAAATATAAATGGAGAAAAAGCATTGAAGAGTCAACTAATAAGTCAATCAACCAACCATGTAGAAGAGTCCCTATGTTGAAGTTCAAGTCGGAGTTATAAGTCCGGATGAAGAAGAGATAGTCGAGTCTCAAAGACAAATGAAAATCTGCAGCCTAAGTGATGATGAGAGAGGCTGATCAAAATAACACAAACCGCAAGATGATCAATCCACTAACTTACTCCAACTGATATAAGATGGCCGAGAGACCATCCACCGAACTAATCATTGGAGATGTAAGAGAAGGTGTGAAAACTAGATCCGAACTCAACAAGAAGCAATGTTTACTTGCTTCATCTCACAAAAAGAGCCAAAAGATGTGTCACAAGCATTGGATGACACACATTGGATTCAAGCTATGCAAGAAGAGTGAATCGGTTTGAGAGGAATAAAGTGTGGGAATTGGTTCAAAGACCTACCCATCAAAACGTTATTGGCACTAAATGGGTGTTCAGAAACAAGATGAATGAGGAAGGTTCTGGGTGAGAAACAAAGCAAGATTGGTAGCCAAAGGGTATTGCCAAGAAGAATGAATAGATTTTGATGAAACTTTTGCTCCTGTAGCAAGATTGGAAGCTATAAGGATGTTTCTTGCCTATGCAGCTCACAAGAACTTTATTGTATATCAAATGGATGTAAAGAGTGCATTTCTTATTGGATTATTAGAAGAAGAAGTATATGTTGAACAACCTCCAGTATTTGAGCAGAAGACTCTTGGAGATAAGGTATACAAACTCAAGAAAGCTTTATATGGATTGAAACAGGCACCCAGAGCATGGCATGATACATTATCACAATTTCTAACTGAGAACGGATTCACAAAAGGCATAGTGGATAAAGCACTCTTCAGAATTCAAGATGGGAAGAGTATACTGCTTGTTCAAATATATGTGGATGACATCATCTTTGGATCCACAAACAGAGCTGTGTGATAAATTCTCAAATCTTATGCAAAGCAAATTTGAAATGAGCATGATGGGAGAACTGACATTCTTCCTTGGACTCCAAGTGAAACAACTGAAGGATGGAACCTTTATAAGTTAGACAAAATATACCAGAGATTTAATGAAGAAATTTGGTATGGAAGAGAAGTCTTCTCGTGAAAATACCAATGAACACATCATCAAAATGGATATGGATGCGGATGGCAAGCCCAGAGATCAAACAAGATACGAGCACTTATTGGATCATTGCTCTATCTCACAAAGAAGAGGGGCCGGACATCACCTTTGCGGAGGTGTATGTGCAAGATTTCAATCGCCCAAAAGAAAGCCACATGACGCATCCAAGAGAATCTTGAGATATTTGAAAGGAAGCCAAGAAGTTGGCTTATGGTATCCAAAGGAAGGTGGATTCAAACTAATTGGCTATTCGACTGACTATCTTTGGTTGTAGAGTTGACAGAAGAGTACCTCGCACATGTCAAATGCTTGAAATAGGCTAATTTCCTGGTTTAGCAAAAAGCAAAATTCAATAACCACCTCTACAAATTAAAGCGAGAATACATAGTCATGGGCAACTTGTTGTTGCCAAGTCTTATGGATGAGACAACAACCGAGAGAGACTATGAGGTTGAGAAAAGGAAATTCCAATTATGTGTGATAACACAAGTGCAATTGCAATCACTCAAAATCTGTGTTGCATTCAAGAACAAAGCACATTGATGTCGATATCACTTCATAAGAGATCATGTTGAAAAGAAGGACATCACCGTGGAATATATCTCAACCGATAAGCAATTAGTTGACATATTCACAAAACAATTATGTGAATCAAGATTTGAAGAACTCAAACATGAATTGGGGTTAATTGAGCTAAGTTGACTCTCGGAAGACTCAAAGAAAAGAGATGAAACATGAAAAGCCGAAAAGAGTCAACTCTTAAATCACTAAGTGAATCACCAGATCGGAGAATCACCGATCGAGTTAGGCGACAACCGAGTATTTATGTGCAAAGAGAGCGAGTTAAATCGGCTAAGGAATAAGTTTCGAGTCATTTATGAGCAAAGTGACAAAAATGCGATCGTTTTTCTGAAGCGGGAATGTTTTTAAGAATGACGTCGATAATTATGATGTGCACAAAAGCAAAAAGCTTATGATTGGATATAAATGTGTCGCATTAAATGCAAGAGATTAAAGGTTAATCGGCGTGCAAAAATCTAAGCCGTTGATTTTGATCAAAATTTCAAAAACCACCAAAGACGCCCTTTCATGACCCATACTTAAACCATTTCGTCCGTTTTTCTCACTTTACCAAAACCTGTTCATCTCTCTCAAGCGGAAGAAAGAAAAACTTCTCTCTCAAAACCTTACAAACCCTCAAGATCATTTTCTAAGTTTCGCTCGATAAAACATCTAGAAATGGCACCTACTCATGATTTTGTCAAGCTAGGAAAGCAAATCCACACTGGGTCTACTATGGATTTCGACGGCATGCTTAAACAGGGATCCGACAGCACTCTCATGAAGAAAATTGCTGAGAAGCTGGAAAAATCTGGATTAAAACCATTTTTAACGATGGAGTTCCCAATGACCTATGTGGAAGAGGTCGCACAATTTTACGTGAACGCCGAAGTTCACGATGAGGGCATCAAGTCCTCTCGTACACGGAAAAGAGTTCACCATCATCGCCAGGATCTAGCGAAACATCGCTTGTTGCCGGAAGGAGTGCCAAGATTTATGAGGTGATATTGACCTGGCCGCCGCTTGGAAAAGAAGTAGCCAAGTCCGATCTTCTTTGAGAAAGTGGTCTATACAACTAACAAGAAGTCGCCGAGAAAGACGACTACCACAAATTGCGGACATTGTTGCCAAATGCATAGACATCAAATTTGGACTTTGACCCGCTTGTCCAAAGCTAAATTGATCGTAATGGCCGCGATCATTGAAGAAAAGAAGATGAGTCAATGGCCGAGTTTGTATACGTAAGACTCGCCAAAATGTTTGGGAATAAATCCTTCAAGAGGATGGTACGTTTGGAGGTTCCTCGGATACGGCCTGGTGATTGGCCTACGATGGAAGTAAAAGGAGTTCCCCTTCGACATGGAAAGTGTAGGTCCCAAGGGGTGTAAGTGTAAGGTTTAGAAGGGGGTTGAATAAACCTTACCAAATTTTTGATTTAGTCCTTTTTAAAAATTCGAGTTGATACTACACACCAGTGTCCTTGGTGGACACCAATTTAGTTAATCAAGAGAGTTAGTCTCTCAACGGACTCAACCGAGCCGTTCTTTGAATAACTCAAATTTGTTAAGTCTAAATTAACTCAACCGTGGTCTGTTTTCAGGAAGACTTAACACCCTTAAGTTTGGTCAAGTAGAGATTTAGAGCTTGATTTAGTACTTAGAGATTATCTAATGGATATCAAATATGTCGATAAATAAACAGATATGATGCAAGAATTAAAGTCTTTGAAATGTAAATGACACAATAAGATTTTTATAGAGGTTCAAGATGGGGTAATTCTTCTACTCCTCTCTTCTCCAACTCTGTGTAGGAATCCACTAGGTATTGATCAAGATACAAAGTGGTAATCCAGGATACAAGTCTTGATCACACAAACGACTTGATCCTTTGGGACTCGATCCGAGACGCCTTGATCACTCACCGGCTTCTCGTGACGACTCGCTTCTTCACAGGCAAAACTTTGCTACTACAACTCACTTGCTCAAGCTCTTTGGATTTGATCACGAAGCCCTCCAAAAGCTCAAGACTTGGTTCGACCTTGAACCTTCCTACAATCCTTCGAGGAATGTAGACCCCTTGATTTTTCAAGATTTTCCTCTTCAACCGATTGAAGTTATCTTTCCTTCACAGGTGAGTGTTGGATTGATGTTCTTCGTAGTGTAGGCTTGAGGATTGAGAATATTTCAAGTTTACTGATTCTAATAATTGCTTGAACGTTTGTGGTTCTCGGTCTCTCCTCATTCTCAAAGTCATTTCTCGCCTTTTATAGTGATCTTTCAAAAATCGCCCATTGAAGAGATATGCTTATTTTTGAAAGTCACTTGCGTCGTTGGTTTGTCTTGTTGCGATCCTTGGAATTGCCATTTCCTCGTATGAATTGTTCTTCACCTTTTCGTAGTTCGACACGGTGTAGTGCTTCCCATTGTTTATTCCTTTTGCACGCTTCGGGACCGAGCACTTCGAGAAAGGTAGTATGGAGATATTACTTGTTTAGGTAATTCTCTTGATTCTAGTGCAACGGATCTTTTTCATTATCTCGACTTGATCGCATTTCCTTGCTTTCCCCAGGTGACTTAGTCAGTCACTTCCAATCATTTGATGACTCTTCCACTTCAACTTGAGACTTGGCTTTTCTTGAGTTGACTTGATACTCCACTCACCGCATCTCAAGAGAGTTCCCGTCTACTCTTCTTTGCCATACTCGGTTGTCTTGCAAAATGAGTCTTCCTTCTAGTCTCCATTGTCTTCTTGCATGTTTGGGCATAGGCCGACTTAACTCACTTGACCAACCCTATTTATTACAATGCGATTTACAACAAAAAATGGGGTGCCAACTTCCTATTCTAAGTTTTACATGACATTCATCAAAATCTAAACAATAAATTTCCTAACAATTTCCCCTTTTTGATGATGCCAAAACTTAAACCATTCAAAAATGCAAATAGCAAAGATACATACAGATAGTGTATTCACATAGAATGTATGCATAGAATCAATCCTTTTATTGATCATAACATTCTTGTTCTTTTACACAATCACAAGGTGTATCGAGCAAACATTTGTCTACACAAAAATGAAGAATTTATAGCTTTATTGCGAAGACTTACATAGTATGTATTTACATAATAAAATACATGAAGGGGGTGGACAACAACACTTCATCTCCTTCATTGTCTCCTTCTTTCATCTTGTTCAAAGATCTTCTCGCTTCTTCTTCTCTTTTTCTCATCGTCACCGCCTTCTTCTTCTTTTCATATGCCTTCCTGGCACTTCATCTCTTCTTAATCTTTCTTGTCTTTCCCCCATAGCTGAGTTTGTCTCTTGTTTTCTTCTTCTATTCTTTTCGCATACTCAAGATTACTTTTAGCCACTTGCAAATTTGCTATTTGGTCAAGACCACCCAATGAGATCCCTCCTTTCTTGCCTGGATCTACGTATTCAATGTTTTTGGGCGAGGCCTGGTCCGAAACCTCTTCCTCCACCACGCTTTTCCTCTACCTGGGCGTGTATTGTCTCTTCTTCTTTCAAATTGAGTGACCGGCGGAGTGACCAAAGCAGAGTGATCGCCGTAGTCCGCCGTCTGTCGCCTTCTTCACATAACGTGAGACCCTTTTCCCAAAGATGTCCCAAGCTTGAGCCATAGACATATTTGCAAAGTATCCTTCGAGATGCGAGCATTTTAAATTCATCAACTCGATCGTGGCTCTGTCCCGACATCCGAGATGGCATAAGTGTCTCTCGCTTTGGAATGCCTCCATGTTGTTTCAAGATGTTCATAACTCGGGCATCCATTCTTCCTTCCACTTCCTCCATCCCCGCTTCAATTGTCTTTCTCTTTTCGGCCATAGATATAGCGAGTGTTGGAGTGGCGAGTCACGCGGGAGTTTCTTCGATAATGTCACCGTGACAAGACCTTGTTGGGGTTTGTGCGATCATCAAGGTCACATCTTTCGATCCTTCCCCCTCAACGGACTTTCCTTTCTTTTGTTTCAACACTTCCTCACCGTCTTTCCCTTCGCAATTGCATCCTCTTTTTCAACTTCGGATCTCTTCTCTTTAAGGTATTCCTCTTCCCCTTTTGGCATCATCAAAGGAGAGAGGAACGCCTGAAACATATCTTGGCAAGCGGGAAGTCGAGCTGATAGTCGAGTTCTCGCCGAGTCGAGTCTGCGAGTATGCGGCACGAAATTCGGAGCGAGTAGCGTTGGACTCTGCTTGAAATTAGCTTCATTTCGGCCATGAGAAGGCTGAATTTTCTGTCCATATTTGCTTCCAGGACGCCGGAGATCACTCTTATTTTGCTCACGCAGACTTTATCTCGGCGGTGTGAGCTTCATGCATGTGCTCAATGTGTTCTCTCAATTTCGTTTTTGCATCGCATTCTTAGCTCTCCATACCAGCACTTGTTGAACAATGTCCTCAAGTATCTAACTTGTTCCACACGCATTGTTTGCTATTTTGCCACCATTCCCGATCCTGATCATTATGCCTCTCAAGTCGGCATTAGATTGCATCTTTGTTGTCGGTCGTATGTCCATAGAGGCCTGGTGCCTCTCCATCCGTTCAATCTCGGCAAATAATGCTTTGAACACCTCCCGAACTTCAAATTGTTTTTCCGATGCGGTGATGGCCTGCGCCAAAGTCATAAAGTCATAGTCACCGAACGATGGTACCGACGAGATGACAGGAGCTGGTCTGCAGTGGAAGCGTGCGAGCTCGTTCTCTAACTCTTCGGGAGGTCGGGTACCTCCGAGAGAAAGGAAAAGATTCTATAAAGGAATCATCACGCCAACCGGTATTTGTTTAATGATGAGAGGTGCACGTGAGGTTCCTTTTGAGTCGAACTCGTTGCGGCTTGGGAGCTGCGCAGATGGACTCTGTTTCACCGGGTCATGTTGTGAAGTGGACCCGACTTGCTTATTGAGCCTCCTCATTGTCTCAACAACTTTGTTGGTCTCAAATGGTTTCTCCATTGAGTGGACTGGTCCTCGGCCTTATCGAGCGTCATCGGACGATGATGAGATTTCCATTGTGGCTCATCATCAAAATTGAAAGTTTGACGAGTAGTCTTAAGATCGACTTGCTCGTCTTTGGGAACATCCGCAATGGTGAGTCTTTTGGATCATCACGGGGGATGACTCGGCTTCTTCGTCCGCTTTCCGATCCCGAGAAAGGTTACATCGATTATCCTGGGAGTCATGAAGCTTATCTCGTTTTGGATGGATCAATGATAGCAGGAGGGATGTTCTCTACTTGACTTCTTTACCCCGGAAGTCTCAACCTCCCGTGGCCTTCATTACCTCCTGCGCCTCGATTGCAGTGAGGCTTGGACCTCCCTTTCGACAAAGTCGGTCACCGTCTTAGGGTCTTCTCGTGGTGGCATCCATTGGAGTCTCAACCCCATGGATTGCACTTTCATCGCCAGTGTTAACTCCCGAGGCGTTCCTTCCTCGTGCCTCGACCGCATCAACAACGTCATTAGCCTTCGAGCGATTGGCACCTCACCGAGACAGATTTCAACTATCCGAGCTTCGTTGATGGCAACTTGCTTCGTTTTGCGTTTGTGCTTTCTCTACTTCGCCTCCTAGATTCGTTGTGGAGTCATCTACAACATTCTCCGACCTTGCCGCTGCGGTGGAGGGAGTTTCCCCCTCGGTGGCTCACCACCGAGTGACTTGGAATGAGGTCACTCGTCTCCAAACTCCCGGCTATTTCTCCGAGTGTTCGGCCGTTGGGGCGGTGGTAAGACACCTTCGTTAGGGGTTGGCTCAACCGGGGTCCCCATTAACCCGCCATCGCCATTCCTTAATTCCTTCTTCCGAGTGAGCTAGGGAAGTGGTGGCGGCAAGAACAAATGGCGATTTCTTCAACCACTCCCATTGGATCAATTTCGGTTTGTGTTTTGGAGGACTCTCCTGTCCCTCCATCAATCTTTTCTCGTGAAGGATTCTGATTCGTGCAATGCTTGCTGCATTTGCAACTTTTCTCGTAGCGGTAGCGAGTCCGATCCTCATCATCATCGAGATAAGACATCAAGGAGATGATGTGTGTGTTCGTAGTGCGGTGATAGGCGATCTTTGGCTTCTCACGTGCTTCGACCTTTCCTTCTCTGTCTCTTTCCTTCTCATTGTCCTTGAAGATCTGCAAGATATCCGTGCGGTTGTCTTCATCCATCTTTGCGATCACGAGGTCGACCAAGAAAATTCAAATTCCTCTTCTTCTTCTTCTATAAACTCGGGCCGTTGGAACTGTTCCTGGATCGACTCAATTTCCATTTCCTCCACTCTCGCAGACGATTTTGGATATCCGGGTAAAGTGGGGATAGGATCATCACATCACTATTAGCTTCTTCTTGTGTCTCACCAAGCGACTACAACTATTTCTTGATTTGCCTCTGTTGATCGCCTTCAAAGAGACTTAGTCAAGCTTTCATCAATTACATCCTGGGGACTCTCTTGGCTTGGCTAGCTAAGTATTTGTTCGGTGAGTGGGTGACTCACCCCGGTTTCTCAAGCTCGGAGCACTTGATGATTCTTCTTCGTCTTCTAGTTTGTACCGGAGGGATTTACGGTTCGAGACGCTTTCTTCCGAGTCTTGGGTGGCGGGGCGGTGCTTTGGGTGTCTTCTTCTCGAGGAGCTGGCCATCTTGCTTGTCGATCTCCTCTTTTGACGATCGAGAAGGTAGTTGAGAGTCCTTCTCGACCCGCTATTTGCTTTGGGGTAGGAGACACGGCTGCGGGGGCGGTGACTCTCTGCTGCAGGGGCGGGAGCGAGGTTTGACTTTCTTTCTGCGGGAGCAAGCAGATCTTCTTAGCGGCCCAGGGGCAACTTTCTTCTTTGGTGGAGAGGAAACAACAGTATCTTGGGTCACCGATTCCCCTCACTCGTGTCGCTCTCTTGGCGTAGGCTCTCTTCTCGTGCGCCGCAGAGGTTTGATCTGAACATCCTCTTGTTTACATGGAACGCCTTCCCATGTCTAAGAGGGACTCCTTTCACCTCCATCACCGGCCAATCACTGGCCATATCCTAGGGATCCTCCAAATGTGCCATCTTCCTTGAAGGATTTGTTCCTATATTCTCGCATACCGTAGACAAACTCAGCCCAATTTATTTTCCTTTCTTCAATGATCGCCGCCATCACGATCAACTTTGCTTTTGGCGATTGGTCAAAGTCGCCAAATTTGATGTCAATACATTTGGCAACTATGTCCAACACTTGTGATAATCCTCCTTCACCCTCTTGTTTGTTGTGTAAACTATTTTATCAAGTATAGTCGGGCTTGGCTATTTTCTTCCAAGCGGCGATCGGTTTACATCACCCGTTAATTTACGATGCTCCTTCCGTTGGTAGTGGCGGTGTTCACCAAATCCTTGCGAGAGATGGTGAGCTTCTTTCCGTGAATGATGACTTTATCCCTTCATCGTGAATCTCGGCATTCACGTAGAAGCGTGCGACCTCCTCCACATAGGTCATCGGATATTCCAGCTCGAAACGATTTCAGCCCCCAGGCGTTTCCAATTTCTCAAGCAATTTTCATCACTAGGGTGTCGTCGGACCCTTGTTTCACCATCCCGTCGAAATCCACAGTAGACCCGGTGTGGATTTGTTTTCCTAACTTGACAAAATCATAGGTTGGTGCCATCCTTCAGGATTTTACCGAAGAAAACTTAGAGATTGATTTGAAGATAGATAGGGTTGTGAGAAAAAAATTTTTGCCTTTACTTCTGAGAGAGAAATGAACAATTTTGGTAGTGTGTGAGAGAAACGGACGAAAAATGGTTTAAGTATGGTTTATGAAAGGGCGTGTGGGTGGTTTTGAAATGTGATCGAAATCAACGGCTTAGATTTTGCACTCCGATTTA